>JAAEAF010014124.1:0-87724 GCA_011037195.1 Triatoma infestans
ACACTTACAAGCCCTTTTACTAAACCGCTCACGCCACAAACTACCAGCACACAAACACACAACATCACCAATAACATTTCACCTTCTTATTACCCTTTCCAAACAAAAGATTGTTTGAGAGTTCCCGTGGAATGTTTAAACTTAATATTTCGTTAAAATGCTAAGTGCTAGAATAAGATTATCGTAAAAATCGTTCAACCGGAAATGCCACTTTACTGAATGGGTTTTCTTTTTATCAGTTTTTTAATTTTCTCGAAAACGGTCGGGAAAACGGGCGATTTTCTTTAAATTATTTTAACTACATTAACAAAGAGCTACAACTTTTATTTGAAACTTTGATGGAAATATGAATTACGAAAAAAAATGACATGATTGTCAGAGCCAATGTTGTGACACCATGATGTAAAAGACAAATTATAAGGTTATATGATTAATGGATAATTTTTTTTTTTTTTTGTAAGTACCTATTTATTTAAGTAAGGTATTGTTGAAAAAACAAGCCTGGTAGATAGATAGGCTAAGTATACACTAATTTCTATGCTCCACTCATGTGGAATGAATACAAAATGTTTTAGCACTAAATGTAAACAAAATTCGAAACATATGAAGTAGATAATATTTTCTTTGAATGGTAAACAGGAAGTGATCGCGTGAGAAAAAGTAATGTTTTGTCTACAATGACACATGATTTGACGGATAGCCACAGAGAACTAGTTCACTGTTAGAGAGGGCAATGTTTACACTAGTTTCACATAGATCAGTCAATCTGTCACACTTAGGAAATAATAGAAGAAATATCTTCTTCCAAAAAAAAAAAAAATTGGGATGAAACACTCACACGCCTTATTATGGTTAATATAATTTTACAATTGACCAATTTTTTTAATCTCGGAAATTTTACTGAAGATTTAATCGCTTTAGCATTACTATATATTGTTGGATAGCAATATACATGGTAAGTAAATAGTAGAGGAATGTAATTAGATTGTAGCCTAGGAGACTGTGCCCATATCAGACTCATATAATATTTGAAATCTAACAGACGTCCTAGCACGCTTCGGTCAATTTTAACGAGAATATGTTTAAAATAAAAGTAACAGATGTTTGTTCATGCTATTAGCGTGACAAATTAAAAAAAAAAAAAAAACATTTTTGAGGCCAATTTCGAGAGTGAAATTTAAAGGAAATCTGTAACTTCGCAATCGATCGTTTAATCGATTTTATCAATTTTTTTTTTCAAATTCTATCTTGGTTTTTAATATAATTTAAAATTGCTTGGCATGAGGAATGTAGACTTTAGATTTCAAATATTATTGGGTTTTAGAATTTAGTTTGCTTAATGAAATATTTTCAGTACAAATAATTTCTCTAACCCCACTTTTTTCCAATTGTCTAGCTTTTTGAAATACTGGATAAAAATGATCCTTTAGAGCAGCCATACTCAAGCTGCGGCCCACGGGCCACATGCGGTCCACTAAGCTATTCCATGCGGCCCAATGCAAATTTATGAATTTAAGTTTTTAAAAATTTGAAATTAGCAGTTATGACGCAGAAGTAGTGAAGCGATGTTTTCATAAATGGTTCCAGCATTTTATTGATAAATTAAACAATAAAAAATCAAATAATATTAGGAATTAAGAAACTATAACTCTCAGATTCTATTTATGTTAGATGAATTGAACAAAAATGCGAAACATATTTTTTTCTGATCACATCATAGAAGATTTGTAAAATTGTAAATATTTGGCTATTGATTCTAGTAACGACATTTTTCAGCAATATCATAATGTTTCATATTTGTCAAATATTATAGTCAACAGATTTAATTCAAGAAAATTTTTTTTTAAATTTCTTCCGATGAATAATCAAACCAGAGTTAGTGTGATTTTCTAGAAAATATTAGTATATTTTTGGAGAAAAATAATATTAAAATAAAGAAATTAAATCAAGTTTCCATGTACACTGATGGGATGCCCTTCAATGGTCGGACATGAAAAGGGATTTCATTCCCTATTAAAAATGAAATACAGTAATCTCCCGATTATCTCGCGGATTATGCGGTTTACGGTTTTCCGTACATGAATTTAATTTAAAAAAATTATTATATACATGTATTTTTTAAATATTTGCTCGATTTCATGTTTACGCATCCTATAAGTGTGCAAGTGTTCGTATTTAGATGTTGGAAGCAGAAAGTGGGGTGTCTGGAGTATAAATATTTGCTCGCTACATTAGAGTGATGAAGCTGAAAGTGAAGAAGAAGAAATTATCAATCGCATTAGTCACTACACGGCCCTGAATTCTGTTGGACACTTTGTTGGAATACTTCGACCAATGGGAATTCGAGTATAACGACATAATAGCTCTTAGAAAAATTCGAACTGATATTTAAAAAAATCATTAAAAGATTCCTGCAAACAAACCAAAATCACAGAATTTTCTTAATAATAATGAGCATTAGAACTAGAATTAGAATGATGCAGGGGGGGACTCGAACCCAAGCAGTGCAGCACTCATTGAAGCTTATTGTGCTTAACCCCTGAATACCTAGTAGAGAAAGCCCCCCTCTTCATGAGGTCCAAGACCTCCCCACCAGTCCTTCCTGAAGTACGATTTCCTCCGGTCTCACAGGGCTGAAGATCTCGTAGACGCAATCTGCCGATTGCGATGCAATCAAACAACTGGTGAGAGGCCGTCTCCTCCTCTTCCTGACACAGTCCACACAAGGATTCCAAGTAGCCCACCAATCCCACCTTGTGCAGATGTTTCTTGAACCTATAATGAGCATTAAATATGCTAAAATAATAATTGTCTGCCTTAGAAATGTATAAATACGTTGTATTTTAGAAATAAATAATTATAGTTCGGATTATCCGTATTTTTCAATTATCCGTGCCGCCTCTCCCCACCATTAGCCCGGATAATCGGGAGTTTACTGTACAATTTAACAAATCTTTTATCATTTTAGTGTTTGATTCACCAAAAATACTTGGCAGCTCATATATATCTATATTAAAGCAAAAGATGCCGTGCTGAAAACTGTCATTAACATAGTAAATTACATTCCAGCCAGAAAACTAAACCAAAGAATATTTACAAATCTTTTAGAAGAAATTAACAATAATTATTGCAGCGACGTATTTTAACATACTTCGGGAATCGTACCGAAGATAAGCAGAGGATAAAGTTCTGAATCGGTTTTCTTCTTTAAGTCATAAAATGATTTTATTCTTACAAGAAAGCAATGAAGTTTTACAGCGAGCTTGACAATAATTAGTGGTCCTTTCTAAGCGACATTACAGGCAACCTTTTTGATCTAAATCTCGGTTAATTATTTATATTATATTAATAATAGAATCAAGGTATATAAGGCATTGTCCTTCTTCGGGAGGATACTGGATGTGTCAGATAGAGTTAAGTATCTGGGAGTCATCCTGGATTCCAGGCTCACATGGAACGCACATCTAGAATATATAGTGCAGAAAGCTAAAAAGTCGCTATGCTGTGCTACAAGGGCCTGTGGGAAGTCATGGGGGCTAACTCCAAGGATGACCCACTGGATATATACTCGGGCCATTATACCGGTCATAACTTATGGCGCGGTGGTATGGTGGCCTAAGACGGAACAGGAGACAGCCAAGAGATGCCTCAGTGGAGTACAGAGGCTGGGGTGCCTCCTCATTACGGGCGCCTTTAGAAGTGCTCCGACATCTGCGCTGGAGGTGCTGCTGGGCTTGGCACCGCTGCACTTGTTAGTGCAAGCGGAGGCGAGGGCCATTGCACATAGATTGCGCAAAAATGGTCTTTGGAGGCAGTGCGGCTCCTTAGCCAAACATTTGGACATATTGCTAAAGGTCAACCCAGGCCCTGTGACAGACATGGCCCAGGATAGCATTTGTCCAACATACAACTTCGAGGTTCCATTTCGGGTGTTCCTAGGTTCTAGGGCGGAATGGTCCAAGGGGTGGGTAAAACGCTACCGGACAGGACCTCTGTGGTTCACAGATGGTTCTAGGATGGAGTGTGGGACTGGAGCATGAGTATACGGAATGAGCCCAGAGGTACTCATTGAGAGGCCTTTGGGCAGGTATTCCACTATATTCCAGGCTGAAGTGTTTGCCATTAAGGTCTGTGCCGAGGAGAACCTGCGTAGAGCCCCAAGGGGCAAGGTCATACGCATTTGCTCGGACAGTCAGGCTGCACTGAAAGCCTTAGAGGCTTACAGAACTACCTCATCCCTGGTGAAGGAATGTCGAGAGGCATTGTCGAGACTCTCCAGGCACAACAAGGTACAGCTGTTGTGGGTGCCTGGACATGCAGGGATCGAGGGGAATGAGACGGCTGATCAACTGGCCAGGAACGGGGCTAGCACTCCGTTCATTGGTCCAGAACCGGTCCTGGGAATAACTAGCGGAGCAATTCGTGCAGCGATTAGAGAATGGGGTCGCAGTAAGCATGAAGAGCTCTGGAGGAGGAACCCGGGTGTTATACACAGTAAAAGGATGATGCCAGGACTGTGTAAACGAATAACCCAAATGACTCTTAGTCTGAGTAGGAGCCAGATTTCTCTGGTGACGGGACTATTTACGGGTCATGGTAGGTTCAGGAAACATCTGTACAAGGTAGGACTCATTCGAGCGGAACCCTTGTGCAGACTATGTCAGGAAGAGGAGGAAACGGCCTCCCACCTGTTGTTCGATTGCGTTGCAATAATCAAATTGAGGTATGAAACCTTTGGTACTTTGCGACCTGAGGAGATAGTAGCTCAAAATGACCTAGTGGTGAAGGCCCTTAAACTCCTTAAGGAGGGAGGGTTTGTCTACTAGGAACTATCGGGGGTGGCACAATAAGCCTCTGTTGGCTGCGGTGCCGGGATATGGCCCACCCGAGGTTGGATAATAATAATAATAATAATAATAATAGAATCAACTCTTTTCAAGTACAATCCCCTTAATGGAGTCAAAAATAGTTCTTTTAGTCGCTTTGGTTTTGGTTTTGAAATCTTTGGTTTTGATTTGATTTGGTTTTGAAAACATCTTTTTCATTCTCAAGGCTTTCAAAATAAATATTGTTCTTGAAAAATTAATTTCATGTGCAATGCTGCTTCTTATAGCCATAAGAAAAAAACTAAAATGACTTGAAAGTTCTCAGCGGAGCAGACCATGAGACCTTGACAAAGAATCCCAATTGAGGATCTTCGTTCCCAAGGCCATATCTTTGGCATTCGCAGCCAAAAAATTTTATAAAGGGTGATTATTATACTGGTCCATCATTTGATCAATGGGAGGAACTGTGGAATTGTGTTAAAAAATTACGTTCCAATGTATTGCCCAAGACTATCAACTTTCGTTCACTAATTTGTAAAACAAGCAATCAGTTTACTTTGGTTTCGTATTTAGCTTTTTAATTGATACAAATACTAAATTAAAGATAATATTGGGCTATTATAGACCATAAGCTAAAAAAAAACCTCATTAAACATCCATTAAACTTAATAATTTTTCTTTTTTTGTAAATTGTGTAAAGAAGGGCAGATGCTTTTATAATCACTAAATTTTAATGGCTACGATTCAAGCACAATTCACCGAACCTTATTTTGAAAAAAATAAATAAAATAAAATAAGAAAAAAATTACACTATACTAGTATCTTATCGGAAATCCACATGTATAATAAAGGTTGGCTATTAAATTTGGTCCCAGCTACGACGAGTGGCGCCATGGTACTAACTGTAAAACTGCTACAATAAAACTGATTACACCTTGTACATACATTAACAACTCTGTAAAAAGAAAAAGAGAGCAAAAAAAACTAATAGAAAAAAAAACAACCCTATGCATATGTATGTATGTGTGTGCGTGTGTGTGTGTGTATGAGTGTGTCTTTTGTGTGTATGGTTGTCTGTATTCTGGAGAATTTTATGGCCACTTCTTGCAATACTTAAACCTCTAAAACTCACAGATATATATATATGCTTTATATCATTATATGGCTTAACAACCTACTCCAGCTTCGAGCTAATTAAGTTACCTAAAACTTAATTGGACATTCAAAGATGCCCACCATTTGGGCATTAAAACAAAAAAATTATTAGAGAGGGTAAAACTGAAAGGAATTAGAGTATCTTTCTTTTATTTGCTCCTACTTCCAGCACAATTTACCTAACCACGATAGTTCGCTGGTGAGTGGAAATAATAGATAGGGATAGTATATAATTTTCTAAATTGAGTTTTTCGTCTTGAAGTCTGCTGAGTTTAAAATGGTTTTGAGAGAATAGTATAGCCGTATGTTCAAATATGACGTTCCGTTTAGGTACCACTATTGGGACTAACAGGAAGTTATCTATCAGTACACCACAACCGAATGGATTTTTCATTTCTTTGCGATATTGCCGGAAAAAGATGTATAGATAAATGTAGATTTAACACTTTCTTTTTTGGGATAATTAATTTACATTAGTTCTGGAGAAGAGTTTTAGAGTTTCTTTTAGTGCAAGTTCAGAATATCTGACGTCTTCTTCCACCTATATAATGTTAATGAAAATTAAGAGTTTGAAAAAAAAAAAAATCGGTTGAGTAAAAAATGTGTATTTCCTAAACTGTTTTGAAGATTCTTATTTCTCGCGACTTCTTCGATAATGACACCCATAAAGTTTCATTACACTTGATTATACTATTATTATTATCTAACCCAACACAAGCTCTATGCTATCCAAAGCCTTTCTGGGCTTTCATATAGCTTCCCCAAAGATCTCAGCCCCTTCGGAGTGCACTGTCGGCCTCTGGACAGTGTTCTCTCGTTACAGACAACACTATAAATCACCGGATAGTGAGCTGTAAGAGACTCCTAGGAAGAAAAAATCAAAGAGTAACAGCTGGACTCGAACCCGAAACCTCCGCGTTGCTAGTCCAGCGCGCTACCGCTAAGCTAATCCCTTCCCTTATCTAAAGATAGTTTATATATATATATATACTGGAATTTAAAATAATTTATATACATTAGGGCTCAAAGTAATCCCTTGTTTAATATTTCAAAAAACGTTCCTATTATAACTAACTAATCATTTAAAGACCTATCACTTTTGTTGGAAAACATTTTTACACACACACACATTCACGCACACCACATCCACCTCTTCCTAAGAGCCACTTTTTTGAACTCAAGAGACTTCAAAAGAAGTATTTGCCGAAGAAAACTCCACAATTTCGTAAATCTAACATGATCACAATACTTACTCTTAATTTTTAGCAAGAGATAATAAAAAATGAAGAAACTAATACAACTAATTAATATGGATTCAGTGACTAATTTACTGGCGATTTAATTAATAATAAATGATTTCTTAAATGAAAATATAAAATGAATAAAACATTTACAAGAACGTTTGTAGAGTATACTGAGCAATAAATGATTAGTATAAATAAACGGAAATGAGTCCGTCAATAAAATGCAAACTATTAGGTATATAACATAATAATCATTCATGTTAATGTTTATCACATTTTTATTGGTGCACTTTTTATGATTATTATATAAAAGTTATATTATTAACTACATATGTTAGAAATCATAGTTTAAACAATACTATAAATAATCCCTAGGAACTCTAGGAGTATAAAATATCTCCTGAAAAATACAGGTTTTAATGTATTCCAAGGAATCTTGATAGTGCATTTCAAATGTTATTCAAGTTGGTGAGTTTGCTCTGTATTCTTGATGCCAATATAAGCACGTGTCATCTCTGCTAACCAATATAAACCTATTCTATAGGAAGTAAAGATTTTCGAAGTTCAATGAAAATTTATCAACTTTATGATTGACAAAAAGAAGAGGAAGTAGTGAGAGCGTTTCAGGGTGGAAACATGAAGAACATGGGATACAAGGTACTGTCTAAATTATGAGCGAAGTTATAACTTCTTCCTCAACAAGGGTGGGCTTCCCTAAAAGAGAAAACCATTGGACTCCCTGCAGTGAAACTAGACTGAAAGGTAATTTGTTCATAGAAAATAGACATTTAAAACAGACTAACAAACATTCTACATGAGATACATGATTTCTTTTCAAAATAATAAAGACTAAAAGTCAAGTTGGGAACATTGTGGTTCTTGTAATACAATAATAGAGAACAGAATAAGGTTTTCTTACTATTATTAAAGTTTCTATACTTTGGTTTCTATACTGAAAACTATTTATTAAAAAAAAATAGATAAAAATACAAAACAACTCAAAGTCAACATTGTCACATTGTAACAATGTATTATATGTTCTTTAGCAACTTGAACAGAATGTGGACCATAATTATCTCTGAAATGTATGTGGAAAACCGTGACAATTTGAAGTACATACTTAATTCAGAAACATAAAATTCTATTTTTATCTAATATATTTATTATTTATTATTATTATTATTGTTATAAGTACTTTATTTTAAAAATAATACAAATGATAGAATACTTGGCAAAGTACAGAAGCATGGCAAAGAGCCGTCTGCCAGAGTTTGCAGCCATAACAGAAAAACGAAAAATAATAAAAAAAAGAAAAATGATGAAAAGCAAAGCAAGAATTATACTAGAACTAAAACAGAACTGGAATAAGATAGGAAAGTAAATAAAAGTATTAACACAACTAATGGTTAAATAAATCAAACGTAGTTTTATAAATTAGAATAAAAAAGCTGAAAAACTAACCTAAAGAATCTGAGATCCTGACGTGCCTAACTCTCCAAGCGTGGCGAGCATAAGCAATTAAAGGATGTCAAGGCTGTTGTCCGGTTAGGTAAACAATAATTTCTTCTCCGGAAAGTGAACATTTGCCGAGATGGAGGAGCCGACTTCTAATGCAGGACATTCTTCCAAGAAATGAAACAAATCCTCCCGTACTTGGCAGTTACAGAGAGGACACATTTCTCGTTCGGAATCTTTCTCCAACCAAGGGGTATAATTTAGGTATAACAGTTCTGCTCTTAGTTTCAACAACCAGCATATCTCTGAGAGTCTGAGGTTATTAAATAGGGACGATGTTACAAATGACTTATAGTGATTAAAGTTTTATACAAAAAAAAAAAAAAGATCAGAGTTCTCTGCACGACAAAATGACTCTTTGAGGCGAACGGATCTAATTTTATTAAGTAAGTTCGAAAGTTGATCACTTCATTTATCACGAACATTAAGAATACGAGATAGGTCGCTGGAAAAATCACGTGCCATCGAAAGCCAGTGTTTAAATCAAAATAGTTTCTTCTGCATAATTTCAGTTGCAACAATTTTCGGGAGTAATATATTTATGATTTGTTTTTTTTTTTTTTTTTTTATATTCCACTTTTAGAATTATAACAGTGAATAATGCAATGTTCCATATTACAGCAATAATTGAATATAATTCGCTGTTGATACCGTCGTCCTGATACGGTTCGCTGATGATATCGTCTCCTCTAGGAGTCAATTTCAGCTGCCTCTGTTGGTTGCAGCTGCTTTCCAGTTGCGAGTAGCCATGGAGATTTCTCTCATCGTTGGCATCACCATCCAGCCATCTGAACTTCGGTCTGCCTAACTTTCTTGTTGTGCACAATTCTCCTGCCAGAATTTTCCTTGGCACTTCATCTCCCCCCATTCTAACTACGAGGCCCGCCCAGCACAATTTGTTTAGCCCAATCTTCTTTACTATATCTGATTCTCCATATAATTCTTACAACTCCCTATTCTTCTCCATAAATTACCTTCTTTTAATAGACCAAAGATTTTTCGCAGAATTTTCCTTTCAAAAACAAGGAGGTTCTTTTCATCTGTCTTAAGAATGGTCCAGGTTTGAGAAGCATACGTTAGGACTGTAAGAATGAGCGTATTGAAGAGGCTAATTTTGGTTTGCCTGGATATCAGGCTGCTCTCCATCAATTTCATTAGGCCAAAGTAGCATCTATTGCGGTCGTGATGCTTTATTAATCTCCTGCGAGATGCTGTTAGTGGAGTTAACATGGGGGAGCCAAGATAATTAATTTCATTAACTCTCTGGAAGACATAAGAGCCGATTTGCAAGTTCTCTGCCGGAAGGCCGGTGCCTCCCCCAACGCAAATATACTTCGTTTTTCTCTCGTTTACAATCAGGCCTAATTGATATTGCTTTTAACATTTATAATATTGTATTTATTTAGTCCAGTGTAATTTGAATACAAGGAGAAGGCTTGATAATTATTTATTGTCATTTGCTTTCTCTTTATTTATAAGATTAAATATATTCATATAATACAGTATTTACACTTCATACGTCGTTCATTTTCAGAAGATGTTACCTCATCCGTGGATTCCTCTGAGTCGTCTTTCGTTTCGATTAACAATCTAAGTTGTTTAAAAATATTTCTCACACTACATTCACTACCAGAAAAACCCATAGTTCGTTTCACGTTTTTTCTCGGTGAAAGTTGGAAAATGGTACAAGGCATTGATAAAAACAAAAAATCCATATAATATAGAATAATAGTAAAATCAAATCAAAATTAAATTTCAGTCGAATTACTTTTATTATAGTTTTTATTATTGTGTAAACGGAATCAGTGGTTCAGGAGTCGAGAGCATTCTTTGTGTAAGGCTTAATGAAATATTTCAAGGTAGGTATCTAGTTATAATATAATTAGAAATATTAACATTGATAAAATGTGTTGTCCTCCGACCTCGATTAGCAATATCTACTAAACAAAATCTTCAAAAAAAAAAATAAATAAATAAATAAAATCAATAATCAGAATTAAAATAACCCCTATTGCTGTTGATGATTATAATCCATTGCAAAATTAAATAGATCAGAGAAGAGTATAAATGAATAATGTGGATGAAATTTCATGTTTATCACCAAAACAACACTCATTATTATGCCATTATGCAAATGTTGCACCACAATCTCGCACATATGAACATGTTATATCCTTAATTATTACCGATATATTTCACCACATTCTTGGATGCAAGTTGTCAATTAAAATCTCTCACAGTTTTACACAATTTTATTTTGTAATTAATGTATTACTGCCCGTTTTTTTTTTTTGTTTTTGAAAAATTAATTTGAAAGCTGATACATTTAAATAATTGTATGAAATATTGCTTTTATATTGATGTAACTTTTTTTTCTTCTTAAGCAGTGTATTTAATAATATATTCTGACTGTTCACAGTTAAATCTGAGTTGCTTTATTGGGGACTTCTTTAAGACTATATACCAGTGATGGCGAACCTTTTGAGCTCGGTGTGTCAAAATTTTGAAAAATAGAAACATAATTCTCGTGGCGTGTCACTCATCAAGTTAATTATTTGTTTAATGCCATTTAAAATACAAAAGCCAAAATTATGAAACCAATAGTTTACATTTAGAGACTTGTCTTACATATTTCATTGACACTTAACATACAAAATCAAGTAATATATATATAAAATATAATTGAACAAAAACAGAAAAACAATATAAATTTATACAATTAGAAAATAAATATATATGAAAAATTAGTGACTTTTATGGTGTGGTGGTTGGTTCCGCAGAGCTGGAAAGCATCAGAGACATTTTCCGTGGTAGCCTGCTTCATTTTGTGGTCAACGACCGGTTTCAGGCGTTCGCCCATCTTCAGGATGTGTTTTTCAGACAGAGCTACAACACAGACTTGTACAGAGCAAACTTGAGTGTGAAAACTAAGTTTGCTCTGTGTATGACGGTGTTGTCACACTGTCTGAAAAACGCATCCTGAAGATGGGCGAACGCCCGAAACCGGTCGATGTCTACAAAATGAAGCAGGCTACAGCGGAAAATGTCTCTGATGATTTTTTTGGTGCTGAAGTTTGTCTGCTAAATCTTCTATTTCGGGTTTATACTTGGTACATTTCAAGGCCAAGCCAGCGCCACTGACATCATCTGTTAACCGATTCCGTTTGTTTGTCTTAATATTATTTAATGCTGAGAACAATGTCTCACAAAAATATGTGGATGAAAAAATTGTTAGCAAAACAACTAAAGAAGATCTCGAGGAGCGGTCAATAAAATGTACACTTTTTTTAAAATCTTTTCCAACGTTTCGACAAATTTATTGTCTTTTTCAGGGATAAAATTAAAAAAAATGTTAATCGGTATTTATAATTTCCATGTAACAAACTAAACACAAAATATGTAGTAAACAGAGAGAGTTGCTAACTATATGAGCTACATTATCAGAAAAAAATATTTTTTTGAATTATGAAATTTTTTATCTTTGAAGATGCGTGTCACCAAAATGAGCTCGCGTGTCAGCACTGACACGCGTGTCAAAGATTCGCCATCACTGCTATATACTCTCAGTTAACACAATATTGATCTAATATTCTTCAATTTTCAACTCCTGCACCCAGGGGAGAGAAGTAAACTAGCCATTTCTTCAAAGATCTCGACGTTCCTGTGGATATTCTAGCTTAAGGAGGAGACGGTCAGCGCTTACACTGACATTCCAAACGCTCATAAAAATAACATGCGGAATAGTTAATATTTTAGGTTTACCTTTCCAACAACCAGTAAAATATGCCATACAAATCTCTAACCCTGTTATCAACCGCCTCATCAGAGACCATATTTTGTGTGAAACTATCACATTTTAGTGCAAAACGAAAATAACCACCCAACCTTTAAATGTAGAAGCAGTAATTGATTATTTTTGAAACAACAATACATTATTAAATGTGATGTAATAATTTCAGATTTAAAGTATATTTGTCAGTAAGAAGTTAAAAACAAGTAATAAAACAAAAACGCTTTGGGGGGGTTTCAAGCTAGATTTGTTTTTGTTTGTTTTTGTTTTTGCTGATAACCTAATATTTTAGAACTAATCTTCGAAAGCGTAAATTTGGTTTAGAAGTCTCATCTCGTTTTTTATTCCGATTAAAAATAACTATATAAGCAATTTTTTTCACACATAATGTTGGATGTGTAGGGTATTAAACAGTCCTCTGTTGAGGGAGTTCACCACAACAAGCGCTGGAGATGCTATATTGTTAATACCAATCATATCAGTGCCTAGCTTCGCCTTCAACCTCTAGCTTCGTATTCTTACACTTCTCTGTCAGTTCACGTGCGGGCGAATGGCTACAATTGCTGTGGTGGTAGGTTCCGTAGAGCTTGAAAGCATCAGAAACATTTTCCGTGATAGCCTGCTTCATTTTGTGGCGTTCGCCCATCTTCAGGATGCGTTTTTCAGACAGTGTGATAACACAGACTTGCACAGAGCAAATTCAGTTTACGCACTCATTACTAATTTGCTTTATTAATTAACATTATATAACATGGAACATTGATTTTAAACATGATCATGTTTCTATAATGAATGCAGTATTTGTTTCTGTAAATAATAATGAAATAAGAAGTATAGAGGGTATTCTGGGAAAGTGCAAATTGAATTTGCTCTGTGCAAGTCTGTGTTATCACACTGTCTGACAAACGCATCCTGAAGATGGGCGAACGCCCGAAATCGGTCGATGACCACAAAATGAAGCAGGCTATCACGGAAAATATTTCTGATGAATGGCTACAACTTTGAATTACCAAGCTTCCTGAAGTTGGGTGAATGCCCGAAACCGGTCGATGACCACAAAATGAAGCAGGCTATCACGGAAAATGTCTCTGATGAATGGCTACAACTTTGAATTACCAAGCTTTTTTATTCCGATTAAAAATAATTATATAAACAATTTTTTTTACACATAATGTTGGATGTGTAGGGTATTAAACAGTCCTCTGTTGAGGGAGTTCACCACAACAAGCGCTGGAGATGCTATATGGAGACAAATTGTCAAAATATTGGTAAACTGTTCTTTCGGTCAAATGATTTTTATCAAACACGGAATTTTGTCAACATCTTCCAATTCTGATTAATAGGTATTATTTAAATAATAGAATACCCTTATAAGGCTAACGGAGGCGGGTAACGGCATTGTTCGCTGTTATTCAGATGGCATTATTCGCTGTTATTCGTCCCTGTTATTTAAAATTCTTATGTGCTCTATGAGAGTAGAGTGGAATCTATCGGCCATTCCGTTTGATTCCGGATGTTCCTTAGAACTAGGAAATATCGTTGACCGTTTAAATCAGTAAGAAATCAACATTAAGAATCCTAAGCCAAAAATCAAGAGAGCCTACTAAATATTATCAAGGAGTTGCACAGAGCAACAGCTTCCTCAACTGTCTTCTCTCAGCATTTCTGCTAAAAAAAAAGCTCTTTTAAAAAAAACTGTTATCACCAAGCTAGCGCACCTAGCAGCTATCGGTCAACCAAAATTTCTTAAACCTTGACAATTGAAAGAACTACATCCGCTTTTAGTTGAAAGAATACGAAAGTCGTCATGTACATTGACTGTCAAAATCCCTACATAGTGCTTTTTGATATAAACTAAATTAAACCAAACAGGAAATAAACACTAACCACTCGCAAAAATAGTAAGTAAACAAAGCAACCTTCCCAATCTTATCTCATTATAACATATTTGTTTTAACAACTTTACACCTCTTCTGGATCATTCATGACGAAGGTCCAAATATTTTGGTAGATTTTTTATAACCGACTATTAGAACAAGCTACAGTTGTGACAAGCTTACCAAGCTACGCTGTCTAACTTACTAGCCTATGCTTAACCAACATCATCACTCGATCTATTCTTTTAGGCCTAATAAAGTTTCAGTCTCAAAAAAAAAAAATATCAGGATCTACAAAATAATCATAATATTATATTAATTAATGATTAAATGAATCTGTCGTATAATTTGTTTTTATTTTGTTAAAAAGAAAAAGGCTCATCACAACTAAAAAAAGAAAGTAGATAGTAGAAGACGTTAAATTAAATATAAAATAGTTACAAGGAGTGTTCAAATATATAAAATAAATATAAGTTTTTTAAAAACCTGCTTTGTAAATAACATATGTAACATGATTAGATATAGCAAACTGTAACATTACAACCTGGAAAGGAATCATTATTAAAGTGTTTATGTCTGTGTGTGTGTGTGTGTGTGTGTATGTGTGTGAGTGGATCTTTTTCTCCTTTTTTTTTGTGTTAAAATGAGGTGATATAATTATCAATTTTGTTGATATTTTCTGGTATTTTATTAGTATCCAGTAATCTTACAGAGTGACAATCAGAGAATGAGAAGGAGAATGTTATTTGATGCTATTACTGGGTGCTTTTTGATTTGTGTTTGTTGTTTGAAAACGAGAGAGAGTTTGAAGAAGAGAGAATGTCTCTCTCGCACTCTATCCTTCTCGTGCTTCGTTATGATCTTCTTTTCCAGCTTTCTTCTGTCTTCTTCTTCTTCTTCTGCTTAACTTGAATCTCTCCCTAATTCTTGACACGGATCCCCCATTAGAAGAGGCCAGCTTTTATCTAGACAATGATGAAGTGATAAATACCTTACTTTGACAATACACACACACACACACAGACACACACACACATGGCCAAGTGACAGTAAGATTTCTCATTTATATAATTAATAACATCCAAGATAAAATTAAACAACTTTACTGCAGGAATATTATTAATACGACATTTTTTTCTTTTCTGTTTTCCTTTTTTTTCAAATAAGGAGCTAATAAAATGATTGTAAAATTACATATTTAATACTAAGTCAAGTTTACTTAATAAAAGTATCGGCCAAATAGTTTGTCTTGAAATTCATTTTAGAATTAAATAAAAATAAATAAACAAATGAAATTATCTTTTACCTACTTTATTTTTGATTTCTTAAGAATATGTTCAAATAAAATACAATTATTATTTTCAACAAATTAAATAGCTTATACTTAATTTTAATGTGATTTCCAAGGAGAGGGATTAGCTAAGTGGTTTTGCGCGTTGGACTCCCACGCGGAGGTCCCAGGTTCGAGTCCAGTGCTACCCATAGATTTTTTTTTCATAGGAGCCTCTACAGCTCACTCTGTTCGGTGATGGACAGTGTTGTCTGTAGTGAGAGAACACTGTCCGGAGGCTGGCAATGCACTGAGAAGGCTCCGGGCGCTAATGACCATAGATGTTGATGGGCCTTAAATTAAAAAAAAAACAAAAAAAAAATGTGAATTCCCTCTGTCTCAATAATTTCTGACATTCTGGAATATCTATCGTTTAAGTGTTTTTGAAGAGAATGGATTAGCTCAGAGGTAGCGTATAATGGGTATGATGAAGGAGAGAAAATGGTTTGGTTCAGATTAATAAGCTAGATATGGCTGAACACTGTATAATGAAAAAGTGACACTGACTGCCTATTTTACACTAAAATGGTAGAGTGGTAAAGACTAAGGTAGATGACACGTTGTGACTGCCGTATGAACTCTGCTATATATCGTATATCTCCCAGCGCTGTATTTGAGCAGTTTCTCCCACTCTAGATCGAGAGAGGGTCATGTCATTTTTGTCTCTCTCTCTCTCTGCGTTGGATCCCTCTCTTAGGATCCTGTTACATCATCCCCTCAATATAATGGCTATGATGAAGGTGAGAAAATGGTTTGGTTTAGATTAATAAACTAGATATGGCTGAACACTGTATAATGAAAAAATGGCACTGACTGCCTGGACTTTACACTAAAATGGCAGAGTGGTAAAGAGTAAGATCGATGACATGTTGTGACTGCCGAGCGAACTCTGCTATATATCGTATATCTCCTGTCGCTGTATTTGAGCAGTTTCTCCCACTCTAGACTGATAGAGTAGTTCTGTCATTTTTGTCTCTCTCTCTCTCTCTCTCTCTCTTTCTGTGTTGGACCCCTCTCTTAGGATTCTGTTACATCATCCCCTCAATATAATGGGTATGATGAAGGTGAGAAAATGGTTTGGTTTAGATTAATAAACTAGATATGGCTGAACACTGTAGGATGAAAAAGTGACACTGACTGCCTGGATTTTGCACTAAAATGGTAGAGTGCTAAAGAGTAAGGTAGATGACATGTTGTGACTGCCGAGCGAAATCTGCTATATATCGTATATCTCCTGTCGCTGTATTTGAGCAGTTTCTCCCACTCTAGACCGAGAGAGTGGTCCTGTCATTTTTGTCTCTCTCTCTCTCTCTCTCTCGGCTTTGGATCCCTCTCTTAGTATCCTGTTACTTAGCGCGCTGAACTCCTGCACGGGTTCAAATCCATCAGTGCTACCCCTTAGATTTTCTCCTCCTAGAAGCCACTACAGCTCACTGCCCTGTGATGGGCAGTGCAATGAAAAGACTCGAAGGGGGCACAATGTCAAGATCTTTCAGTATAAATATCTTTCAGGTCACAATGCAATATCCCTTATATTAATTAGTCTATCTATCTAAGTTTCTTTTATAAACATTAGTTATTAAAGTTCTTTTCTTTTATTTATTGTAAATATAATATTATTTGTGTGAATTGTATTAAACATGTCATCTCAGTATTTATTTAAGAATTGTTTTGTTTACTTTATAGTCTAAAAAAACTATTGATGAGAAGTATCTGTTAGTTGGCTGATCGGCCGAAGAGTATCATAAGAAAACACCAAAAATTTTTTTTCTTTCAAGTGTTTTTTATTAGTAACCCGACGTTTCGGCAAAAAATTGTTTTGTCTTCTTCAGGGGCTATCTTAGATTGAAAAATTTGTATGTTCTATCATTACATGTTCAATTACTACTGTGGTTGCCCCTGAAGAAGACAAACAATGTTTGTCGAAACGTCGAGTTACTAATAAAAAACACTTGAAAGAAAAAAATTTTTGGTGTTTTCTTATGATACCCTTCGGCTGATCAGCCAACCAACAGATATTTCTCAAAAAAACTATTATATTTCAAAAAGAAAATGTAATCTTTTATGAAATATTGTACATTAATTTATTTGATTTAAATAATTTTTAAGACCTATTTTTGAAAGAAAAATAACCAATTAATTTAAAAATATTATAACTATAATACTTTAAATAAAAAGGTAAACTTTTAAAGATGTTTCGGTTCATCTAATAAATATCGAGAATAGATTTAATAATTCCAAATACATCATAGCATAGGAAATATATCATAATATAAGTATGTTAAAATCTGTAAAATAAATAGATCAATTCGTTCGTTATATTTATCTATTAACAAAATATGTATTATAGAGAATTCACCTTTTTGATTGTTAAATAGGAGGCCTTTTGGACTTGTAGCGGTTTGAAGCGTATATGTAATAAATCACATGTCAATATGTATAACCACATACATACACGATTTATCCAGCAATATCAACAACAGAAACAACAACTGGATAAATGACAAACGACATTGCCAATAATTCTAGTTACAACACTTGTACATTCAATTGGAATACCTTGTCGCTAAGTCAATTTAATATTGCAAAACAATATTAATAGTCGGCCATTTTCTACATCTCTCTACAAACCAATATTAACACTATAACCCTAATAGCTGTAACGATACTATAATTAATTACCGTTATATATTTTATTAAATAAATCTATTTAAAAAATATTTTATTCTACTAATCTACACAAATATATAGATAAGTAAAAATAAGGTTTTTATTTGAACATCTACTAAAATCCTCTTTTAAGATTTATCAGTTAGAAAGCAAAGCATTAAAAAATTGATTGTCCATCTGTATATATGTCTGTCTGATTGCTGAATGCTGTGCAATTGCCGTTTCAGGATAAATCTATCTTAGCATACGGTATTTATTAGATTTAAGCGATTCAATACCTATTGGTTTTTGGTTTACTAAGTAATCGTTTTCTCATAATAATTGCGTTCCAAATGTTCAAGCGGAGAAACATTCGTAACTCAATCGTAACATTCGTAATCTCAATAATGTGAATGATTTAGGGTGCCACCTGTCGGCTTGACAAAATAGGTATTATGAACGACAAATTTGGGACAAAATTTTACCCAACAGTTATACAGACTTGACTAGCTCAATTTGGAAATTTCCTAGGTTAACTATGAGAGAGATTGTATTTTCTATGCCTGGTAAACTTAAATGCTTTGGTTTTATCCTCAGAGATTGAAAATCCATTCTGAATACACAAGTCAGAAAACTTCTTCATAGCTAAGGGTAATTTGTTCAGAGCTTCATAGGCTGATTCACTTCACCATATAAAACAATGTCAACTGTCAACTGCTGGATGCCGATATTTTGTTCAATCACTTCAGAGAAGTTCTCATTATATGAGTGAAAAGAATTGTGCTCAACACAGAAGTATATTGTGCTCCCTTGAAGAAGTCCAATACCCGTCAGCTGAAGTCCAAGGCGTTTTCCCGAAATTACACTGTTACAGATTTTTCTTGTAAAAAATTAATTATATTTAATAATAATCGGCGAGGTATGCACATCTTATACATTTTACTAAATGCTGATGTTGACGTTACTAAAAGCATTGTTCAAATCTACTCCAATGGCAAGAATATAGTTGTTATTTAGAGTTGCTGGTGTTGATGTCCGCAATAAAGGTCGCAAGAGAATCTACCGCTCCCCGACTTGTTCTGAATCCATGTTGGTATTTTGGAAGCTGATCTTCAGCTTCTATCCACCAATCTAATCTCACTTTCATCAGTCTTTCCTGTGCAAGATGACAAGTTAATGGGGTGGTATGCCAGCGGGGGTCATTGGGGCCTTGGTCAGGTTTAAAGAGAGGAATTATGAGGTGACTGCACCAGTATTTAATAAAGGTGTGATTCAACCAAATGTTATTAAATATTTTCAGAAAGGCAGCTTTGCTGTTAATGGATAACTGATACAGCATGGGATAATATATTCCGTCAAGACCAGGAGAAGTATGTATTAGTATTTGTTTTGAGGGAGTAGTTAAGTCCATCAATAGGGAAGGGATTAGCTCAGTGGTAGCACGCTGGACTAGCAATGCGGTGGTCCCGGGTTCGAGTCCAGCTGCTGCCCTTAGATTTTTTTCTTCCTAGGAGCCTCTTACAGCTCACTGTCCGGTGATGGACAGTGTTGTCTGTAACGAGAGAACACTCCGGAGGCCGGCAGTGCACTGAAAAGGCTCCGAACTTTGGGGTAGCTATATGGGTCCTGAAGGGCTTTGGATAGCATAGGGGCTTGGAACCTCCCCACAGACAATAAAAAAAAAAGAAAAAAAAAAAAAGTCCATCAATGGTAAATTGTTCGTCCAGTTTATGGGTCAAATGTTTTGAGTGATATATCGATATAAATTGAGGAATATAATCAGGAGTTGTATAAAGTACTTAGATCCGGTTAGAATTAGTGGGCAGTGGGCTACATCTTTGTTTAGATTTTTTTGCGACTGGAGTTATTGTGCGGCTAAGCACAATGGATCATTCGTATCAATTTTCAGATGACGCAAACTGATGTTTACGTCAAAACATTAAAAATCTTCAAATAATAAGAGTACGAATCAGTTCTCGATGTATTGTGTCAAAAGTAAATTCACAAATGGGACATTCCTAAATTGTTGCTTTATTATTATTCACTACAAACGATATTATTAGATTTGTGTGCAGGACATTCACCGGTGTGATACCCGCTCGCGCAATTATCACACCGCGCTTTACTGCGACATTACTCCTCTGAATATCGCAAGCAGTTATTACAGTGTTTTAGTGGGGGTAAAATATGGTTCTACACGACATCTAGCACCAAATATTGTGACATAATCAGGTAATAATTGTGAGTCGGACGTAATTATTCATGTTGTTGCCTTTTCAATAACCTACCTTCCATTTGTTGATAAATTTTTTGTTATTTGTATGACGCCTGTAGCCTGTAGTTATCAGTTCATAACTGATAATTTTTCATTTTCATCCAGGTCTCTGCAACTTCTCTAATTGCTACGACTTTAGTAATTAAATAATTTGGAATATAAGTTATAATGTTTTTTTCTTTAAATGTTTCTAGTGTCATAATTTCATTGGCTGCCTGCGGTGGTTTAGTTTTCACTCTGAGCCTATTCTTACCCGTTACAGTAATGTTCAATATTTCATTCTAATATTTATAAGCAGATTGGCGGACTTTTTTACCGAATGACGTTCTACAAAATTTTCAAATATTACCATTTGTGCCTTCAATCTTTACAAAATGCGATTCTATATCTCTGTTAGCTTATATCTGTTTGTAGCACAGTAAACTCTGTGTATCTTCGTCGATTGCAGTTCTGTCCAATTCCTCTCCCATTCGATTATTTCCTTCATTAGTTTAATGATTCAAATAGAAGCCATCTACCTTCAAATTGTTGATTTCACATGCTTTGTTATCTATATTTTCCAATCTTATGGTTACTATTAGGTTAGTAAATCCATTAGTTTGGTTGGTAAAAATTGGATTTTACTTATCCGAGATTGCAGTATCGTTTGATGGTTGAACATGAGGTAGGTCGAGGCATTCTCCACTATTCAGGTCTATTCCTTAAAAGGCACATCTAAATTGACACGAATTATTAAATTTTAATTCGAATTTTTAATTATAATTATAATAAATAATGAAGTAAGTAAATATATTAATTAAAAAGCAAAAGAACACCAAAAGAAAATTGAGAGAAAGAAGAAATTTACGTTATAAAAAGTAGAAGTATTAAGTTAGGTCATAAACACTGTAATTGTTACCATACAAAGTTTAACACACGGCTGTATTATAGTTTTAATTTTCAATTTAAGTTCCCTTTTTTAAGTTTCCATATAGTTTGCTTACCTACTCTTTATTCCCACTGTATGTTCTCATGCGTTCCATATGCGAAGACGGTTTATCGAGGACAGATTTATCGTACGGTATGTGTATCTCGAATGGCACAAACCTTTTTTGACTGCGGTGCTGGGGTATAGCCCACCAGTAGGTGATAATAATAATAGTCTGTATCTCGAGAAATTTCGAACTATTCATCTATTACACATATAGCGGAAATCCATATTTTATTGCTAAGTACTAAACTAAACTGTTAAGATAAACCTATACTATGCTAAGTTAAGCTAAACTCTACTATACGGCTAAGCCAGTGGCGGCTACTGGTATTCGCGATTGCGCGACTGAACCCCCAACTATTTGAAGAAAAAAGTAAAAAATTAAATAAAAAAGTAGCAAAATTTTCTTATTTGATTTTGTTTTCTTTCATATTTCAATTTCAAAAAAATATTTTCATTTTTATATTAGTTAGGAACATAAGGCACACCAAAAATTGTATATACTATAAGTATAAATCGTACAAAAATTGTGTAATCTATAAAGTATTAATGAAAAAAGATCAGTAGTACAATCGGAGAGCCAGACATCAAAGAATAGGAACGTATATCAGTATAGGAGCTCTTCTAATATGTTCGTACAATGAATTTGGACACAGTGAATTGCATGTGTATCAGGAGATGTATAAAAAAGTAGGAAGCAGGGGGTTCACAGTTGGGAGTCGCGCTGGAGAATTTAGTATATATATATAAAAAATTTCTTTGTGGTAGTATAGAAAAGTGTATGTTTTTATTAACTTTTTTCAAAAAGAGTAGGGGTTACAAGCGCGATGAACATTACTTACGATCTACGAACGAATTTACCCGATCTTACCCGGAGTTAAAAAAGTTTTTAGCAAATGTTCTCTGTGTGTGTGCGCCTGTGCGCGTGCACGGGTGTGTGTATATGTATGTGAACACCATAGCTCAAAAACGAAAAACCGTATAAAGTTGAAACTTAATATTCCGTTTAGGTATCACCATGAGATCTGACTGCGTTATCTGTCGAAATTCCTCAACCGGAAGTACCATTTTACTAGTTGATTTTTTTACTTTTTTGCAATTTTCTCAAAAATGGTTCCGACGATTTTCTTGAAATTTGGTATATGAACTATACATACAAAGATCTACAACTTCTATTTGAAACATTTCTCCGGAAAAATTCATTTAAAGGCAGTTTTGAAGGAGGGGTTGGGTTAGGTTTCAATCTAAAGTTCTATTTCGGTTCGCTATGCAATTCTGTCATCTAAATAATATTAATAAGAATATAATATGTTGTTGAAATTCCGAGTTTGAAAAAAATCGGATAACCGGAAGTGGGTTTACTTTACCACTTAGTAAATGATTTTTTCACTTTTTCGCCATTTTCTCAAAAATTGCTCCGATAATTTTCTTGAATCTTCTTACATAAACTAAACATACAAAGATCTATAACTTTTATTTGAAACATTTGTCTGGTAAAATTCATTTAAGGGCACTTTTAGTGGAGGGATGGGGTTATATTATTCTCTAAAGTGCTCTCATATTTGATTATACAATTCTATCATCCAAACAAAATTAATTAGAAATAAACAGATGGCCAAAATTCTGAGTTTCAAGAAAATAGTAAACCGGAAGTGCGCTTTTACTGAACATTTTTTTCAGTTTTCGAAGAATTCCATTAAATTTGGTACACAACCTAAAATTTACAAAATTTGTCAATTATAATTTTGAGAACTGAGTAATGGTCATTGCCGCCTGAGCCTTCTCAGTGCACTGCCGGCCTCCGGATGGTGTTCTCTCATTACAGACAACACTGCCCATCACCGGACAGTGTGCTGTAAGAGCTCCTAGGAATAAAAACCTAAGGGCAGCACAGCTGGACTCGAACCCGAGTCCTCCGCGTGGAAGTCCAATGCACTATCCACTGAGCTAATAGATTTATTCTTAATTTAACACATTTAATTGTAGGAGAGGGATGCAAGTTTTTACCTGGCTCCTGGCTTACTTCGTGATTTTTAACTAGCCAGGCTACTAATTATGATAGATAATGTAAGTATTTTAAAAAAAAAGTTGAACCCCCACATATCCAAGTCACGAGCCGCCACTGGGCTAAGCTAAACAGCTTCTCTAAGATAAGCGTATTTTTTTTTAAGAACTTAGGCAGAAAACTAAATTTTGGTTTTTTAGTAATATTTTATGAGCGGAAAATATACTGGGCGCGAACGACCAGTAGTTTAAGATACGTTGTTGGTTTCTAGAGCTTCTACATTCGTCCTCATTTATTTTTCCCTCTGCTTCTTGAGAGGTAGTTGCTCTTTGTAATTGGTTAAGAACATTTTGTGATTTCTGAGTTTGTAAATTAAATATAAGTATACATATTCAGGTAAAGGGAAGGGAATAGCTAAGTGGTTAGTGTACTGGACTCCCACGCGGAAGACCTAGGTTCGACTCCAGCTGTGCTACCCTTAGATTTTTTTCTTCCTAGGAACCTCTACATCTCAATGTCCGGTGATGGATAGTGTTGTCTGTAACGAGAGAACACTGTCCGGTGATCGGGCAGTGTACTGAGAAGGCTCCGGCGCCAATGACCATAGATGTTGAAGGGCTTAAAATTTAAAAAAAAAAAAAAAAAAAAAAAAAAACATATTCAGATATTACTATGTATGTAGAGGTTAGAGTTGGGCGGAGCTGGTACGAATTGGGCTATGTGTGAACGAAAGTCGGAATCATATAGGGTGTATATCATATGCGCAATAAAAATACCTCAGTGACACTACAGTGAGATAGAGATAAAAAATCTTGATTTCATTGGGTTGGTGATTTATCGTGTGATAAGACGTATAGCGATTACCATTACATTTTTATATTCGCTCTTTCCTGATTCTTTTTGCTTGTTTAACCAACATTTCTGTAAAAATTTTAAAATTTCCTTTAGGGTGATTGAATAATCATGTTATAATAAATATTACTTATGAACCAGATTCACGACATTTACTTCTGGTGAACCGCTAAAAGAGAATTATGGTAGAATGAGGATTAAGCGGATTAGAATTAGATTAGATCGCTTAGAATTTGCTTTAAATTATTTTAAAATATAATTCGATCATTTTTTTGTTTTGTTTTTTTTTTTATAAAAAAAGGTATTGTTTTATTGTAGCATACACTTTTATAAATAAATCAAGAAGAATGATATATTATATTTATTCCGAATATATGTATATTTCTATAATAGTGTCAATTTAGTAATTATCAAGCTTTGTTAAGTATTCGTCCAAAAAATTTAATGAATATTATTTTAGCAGTCTGTGTCACAGGGGAGTAGAGCAAATTTCTCTCAAAAGTGGATATTCTTGTCAAATAATCAACATTTGATATAACCCGGAAATTTTTAAATTTTTAAACAATATATGAATAAAAACAAAAAAAAAAACAAAAAAAAAGTAAATGTCATGCTTAATACTAGAATGTGACTGGGCTTTCCATTATGTACAGAAAAAAACTTTTGATATCCAAATGTAAAGCGAGTTTATCCTCTACCTCGTCCTTTGCAGGATACATTAAAAAACAAAATAAAAATAAAAAAAAAATCTGACAGTACCATTGGTGTTTTCGTTGTGTTCATCATGCCAGGCTATGCAGTTTTCCTGTTATTTTTTTTCATTTAATTCAATCAACAGCTGGAAAAATTGTATGTATATATATATATATATACACATATTTTTTTTTATACACCTATACGTACTTATGTGTCTCCATATACATATATATATATATCGAGATGAGTTTGAAAGGGAAATGTCATTAACAATCGAATGGGAAAAAAAAAGCAATGGACTTTTGTGATTGCATTGGATGCATAATAGATAACAAATAAAAATGCATGTTCTAAACACAGATTGGTTTTTCACAATGGAGCAGTGAGGAAGATGATGATAATAATAACAGTGTGAAATTTTGTGGACACTGAATTGTAAAAGAGGGTATGGAAACTTTGACAAGGTTTTGCCCATGTCAGCATGAATTTTACGCGGTCGCACACATTATAGATATTTAAATAGCTTAGCTGTGGACCATACATCTACTATATAGCTTTTGTAAAGTTAACAACACTTATACATAGTATAATGTAAATTTATATACTTTATTTATTTATCTGTTGCCACTTAATTAATATAATGCGTCTTATTTAAAAAAATCTTGAGTTAATATTTTTTTTTTTTTTTTTAAATGTGGTTGATCGAATAGAATTTTTACGATGAATATTTGATAATTACTTCTAGGTTGCGTTCTGTGTTTAAAGAGGCGTGCAAGCAAGCTAACCGGATAGGCATGAATGAATTTGATTCCTAACTTAGGAATTGAATTTATGAAGTTGTATTCTATTCATATGTTCAGATTTTCAGAATAAGACACTTCTGATAAGATTTCTCCGCTTACAATTCAAAATTGTGATTCTAAGGGGCTATAAGAGTCTAAAAAAAAATACTAGTTTTTTCATATATCATGACTTCCCTGAAAATGTAAGGAAGAAAAAATCTAAGCTTCCTTTAATCCCTCCCCCCCCCAAAATCATTAACAGCAATACAAGAGAGAAAAGAAAATATTTATCTCATGATTATTTATATATAAAGGGAAATAAATTTGAATATTCTTAATTTCAAGTGTTTTAAGTTAATATTCTACAGTTTAATATACATCTTTTTAATCGTCTGGACATGTTTTTTTTTTTTAAAGTGGATATCGAATTCCATTTATGGTTTAGAATTTCTAGATCTTTAAATTTGGGTACAAACTATAGATAAATTGATAGGTTTACAGTTTGTTTGTAATATTTATCTGAGTAAATCCATATTTTTTGCATTGTTATGAGGTTTTGGGACGATTCGTGCTTTCAACATAAGTGTTGTATTAATAATATTTAGAATCTCCCATCTATGTAATATTGAAGCAGCTAATATTTTTAGTAAAGAATAAAAATGCCAAGTGCGAAGGAAATTTATGAATAATACTTACTTACTTACTTAAACTTCTCTTGTCTACCGCATTACGGTGTAAGAGTTCCCCTGCAGATACCAGACCAAGTAACCCGTTCCATGGCCAGCTGTCGTCTTCTGCTCCACTCTATTCCTCGGCAAGTAAGGGCATCTTTGATGTTGTCTTCCCATTTCTTTCTAGGCCTACCCCGCGGCCTTTTTCCTATGATCTGAGTCTCATGGCTTATTTTGGCCATCCGGCTTTCGTCCATTCTGCATACATGTCCATACCACCTTAAGTGGCTCTCTTCAATGTACCTCTGGGCTGGCTTCACATCTAGGCTTGTTCTAATGGTAGCGTTCCTTATCCTATCCCTTCTACTTTTCCCCTCTATTCGGCGTAGGAATCTCATTTCCATTGCTTGTAATTGGCTCTTATGTTTTGTTGTAAGAGTCCAAGATTCACTCGCGTAGGTAAGGATTGGGATGAATGTGTTTTTAAAGATCGTTACCTTCGTACCTTTGGAGATCTCTTTCTTGTTAATGAAGCCTTTTTTCACTGCATTGAAAAACCTTCCAGCGGAATGAATTCTTTCACGAATTTCAGTGTCGATTAGTCCGTTTTCAGTGATATGAGCTCCTAAGTACTTAAATGTATCTACTTGCTCCAACACTTTTCCATTAATACGGACAATTCGCCCATTTGGCGCACTTCTCTTGCCTATCCTCATGACTTTCGTTTTATTTTCATTTATCACCATATTTATTTTCCTGAGTTCTTCTTGTAGCGCCAAAATGTTGAACTGAAGATCCCTTCCATCTTTTCCCAACACTACTATATCGTCCGCATACGCTAGCAAGGTATAGCTTATTGGGCAGAGATTTCGGTAGCCGAAATTAAACCCTCTCATTTTCCTTTTTGCATTTCGTAGGGCTGTGTTAAGGAGGACAATGAACAACAGAGGACTAAGGCTACATCCCTGTCGAATGCCTGAATTCATCGTAAATTCCTTGGAGGTGTTATGGCAGCTTCTGACTATACCTCTGTTTACTTTGTATAGGCTTTGTACAGCCCATCGAAGCCCCCTATCTACCCCAAGATTCTCCAGTGCCTGGTCAACCTTAGCCAAATCCACGAAGCAGCAGCTTATCTCCTTATCTTTCTCTATAAGCTTTTCGGAGATTTGTCTTATAGTGAATATGAGGTCTTGGGTACTACGCTGCGTGCGAAACCCGTACTGCTCTTCCTCTATCTTCTTTTCTAGCAGGGCTCTTAGTCTTCTTTCTAAAATTCGTGAGTAAATCTTGCTTGGGACGCTCAGAAGCGATATTCCTCTGTGATTCTTACAGGACCTGTTATCCCCTTTTTTGAAAATAGGTACTATTATGGAGACTTCCCAATCTTTTGAATAATAACTAATGAACATTTAAGAATAATAACTAATGTTATTTGCAGTAAAGGAAAGTCGAATGTCGAGTGTGTTTCAGTAGATTTTATGTATTAAAAAAAAAAACATACAATACACAAAGCTTGTTTAGGTCTGATTTTATTACATACAGTTTTACCGATTATTATTTCTTTAGAAATCATTATTCAGTAAAATTTAACAAAAATATTGGCATTGAACGAAATAAGAAAGAAGATACATTCATAGCGTCTTTTTTTCTGAACTGTATGAAGTAGTGAGTCATTGAGTGTAGCGGAGTTGTGCGGGTTGCCGAAGTCGCATACTGTAAGGCTCTTTTATTTTATTTATTTTTATTAAATTATCAAATGAATTTACTTGGGAAAACTATCTTTATTATTTATTTTTTTTTATTTTATTTATTTATTTATTTGAATTGCTACACCAGCTCTACGTGTAACACTGACAAACTCACATTGACGCTAACACACCTCAAATACTAAACGAGAGGAGAAAAGAGGCGATAGATTTTTAATGTACAACATTCTTTTACAAAGAATACAGTATCAAGTTAATCTTTGATGCTTTCAAGCGTTCAATAATTGATATATGTTTTTTTTTTTTTTTTTTTTTTTTTTTTTTTTTTTTTTTTTTTTTTTTTTTTTTTTAGCCGGTTTATGCTCGTATAGAAGGATCTATATACAGGAACTTTGAGTTATAGTTTCTTTAAAAAAATGATATCCGAAATAACGAGACATAGTGTGTATTTAATATTATAACATAACTAGCTAACCCGACTACGCTTCGTAGTGGCTCAGTCTGATTTTTAGGCTTAACCATGGCGTGATTTTGATAATTTGTTTCGATGCTTTGGAATACCCTGCCTACTAATTCTTCTTTGTATATACAATGTTGCAGAAATTAGATGGGAAGGTGATATTTCCCGTTTCCGAATTTGTAGGAGCAGTGCCGTTAACGTGTTCGAGTAATTGTTTTGAAAATGTGGCAGCTGTTCGATCGTTTTGAAGTTGAAATCTCATATTCGTTGTTAAATGAATTTTTTTCACTGCTCCAAAGAGTTGAATATCTCAAGCAGGCATGCAATTCATCAGCTGGTGTTGAGCGAAATATCACTGGAAGCGTTTGCCTGAAGTCACCGGATAGTAACACCAATGCTCCACCAAATGGAACCTGATTATTTCGCAAGTCTTTCAATGTATGGTCTAATGCTTCCAGTGGCTTCTTATAAAGCCATTGTACACTCATCCCATACAATGATTTTGCAAGCCCAAAGAACCTTTCCCATTCCTGATGTTTTAGAAATGTTACATGTTGGTTTTTTTCTGTGTAGTGCATGTTTAAGTCATGACAGTTTAAGAGCTGAATGCGCTGTTCTACCTCCTTCCATCAACGTAACAGCAATACCTGAAGAAGTAAGTGCTAACGCAATATGGACGTTTGAACGGATTTTAGCTCGAAGTTTCCCGTTTCCGTGGGAACTTCGGAACAGAGGTACTTATAAGTAGTTGACAAAGAGGTTCAGAGAGTGAGCCACCATAGCAACGCGTCTGATTATGTCAATTTCTGCGAACCTCGCGAAACGCTCGGAGAAGTTCCCATTTCCGTGGGAACTGCGGAGTAAAAAGTATATATAAACACTCTTATACAGAAATGCAACGTTGTGTAAAAATTTCAAGTTAATCCATCGACTACTTTTCCAGTTTTGCGGCCACAAACATACGGATGCTTAATTTTTATATATATAGATTAAGAAAATATATTTTTCTTTTGCTTGTTTGAACATTTTTTTAAATAAAACTGTGATGCTACTATAGAGCGTTATTTATATATAAATTAATATAGGTTAGTTGAAAGATTGGGTCTGCAATGTCTAAAAATATCAGTTTTTTTTTTTTTACCGCTATCCTCTATTGAATAATTATTAAATAACATCAATTGTAAGTATTATTTTAAGGTATCAAACGAGAGAGACGGAGTGAGAGAGAAGTCTGACCCAGACTGGGTCAATCAATCGTCAAGCATTTTACTACATTTAGTTTCTATGTTTTTTGGTTATAAATATTTCTTAAAATAGAAAAATAACTTCTTATTATAAATGTACGATATTTTAGTGGAGTACAATTTTTTTTTACTAGTGAAATTGTTTTATTTTTATCTATGTTTGGAAGTTTTAATGAGTATCTTTTTTTTATAGATTATACAAATCGACTGAGGTCAAAATGGCCCGCACATGATTACCACTAGTCACGCCAACGTCAATTTTCAGATTACAGTTCACTTCATCTCTTATTGTTTTTCTTTTATAATTATTTAATTCTTGTAATCATCTTTAAATAACATGTTTTTTTTTTTTTTGAATTCCCAGGAAATTAGGTCACACGTTTAAATGAAAAAACAAAATGTCTTGACTTGTTTTTTTCTCTCATATTCGATATATATTTTACTATTCCACTAGAGACGTATGTCGCTGCTAGCTTTTAGGCAATATAATACTAAATGTTTTCTCTCTAAGTCTTGCTATAAAAATAAAAATGACTAAATATGAACTCTTCCTTTTGCATTTTACTGAAAATATTTTCCCTTCAAAACTATATGTTGATTTATTACTTTCTCTTACTCCTAGTAAGAGGAAGTATTGTAATCGTGTCAAATTTTCGATATCGAGTTTTCACCGGAAATATCCGTTTTGAGGTCCCCTGAGTCCAAAAAAGTGGTTTTTAACAAATGGTCTGTGTGTATGTATGTATGTGAACACAGCATAGCTCAAAAACGAAAAACCGTAGCAAGTTGAAATTTGATATTCCGTTTAAGTATCACCATGGGATCTGACAGTACGTTATCTGTCAAAATTCCTCAACCGGAAGTACTTCTTTACTAGTTGGATTTTTTACTTTTTTGCGATTTTCTCAAAAATGGCTCCGACGATTTTCTTTAAACTTCGAACATCAACCGCACATACAAAGATCTACAACTTTTATTTAAAACATTTCTCTGGGAAAATTCATTTAATGGCACTTTTAGGGGAGAGGTGGGGTTATGTTTTTCTCTAAAGTACTATCACAGTTGATTATACAATTCTATCATCCAAACAAAATTAATTAGAAATAAATAGATGGCCATAATTCCGAGTTTTTAGAAATTTAGTAAACCGAAAGTGCGCTTTTACTGAACAGTTTTTTCAGTTTTCCACGAATTTCGTTAATTTGGTATGGTACACAAACTATAAGATTTTCAATTATAATTTTGAGAATAGGAGTAAGAGAAAGTTGTGTGAGTGTTTCACACCAGAATTTTTTTTTAAATACATTCGTGTGAATAAATTATTATCGAAGTAGATCAACAATATTCAATTGCAGTGTTTTACAAAAAAAAGATATGTTATCCGCTAAAAATCAAATTCCAAGCAAAATTATGTACCTTATTCTTGTGAGATCGTTTTTTATGATAAACTTTCTTTATTTTAGCATCTGCTTGTTTTATCAATAGAATTTCAACTTAAAAAAAAATATATATATAAAAAATTCAAGTAACTTTTCTTAAGCTGCTTATACTGTGCTTCAAACTGGAAATATTATTTGCATATTTGTAAAAACTTATTTTGATTTGATACATTTTTTACGACAGAAAAAATCTACCATTTATCGCGAGATGCTTTTAAGGATTTCCATTACAGGTTGCCCTTCTGATAGATGTTGAAGACTTTTGTCTTTGGTCATTCCTACAGGGTTAGGTTGCCTTCTAGGGAAGATTGGTTAACCCTGGGTCCGTCTAGGGTGATGCTTGAGAATTATCTCCGATGCTATACGGAGGTTCGAGGGTGGATAGTAGGTCTGGGGCTGCCGTCTATTTTGAGACGGGAGTCCATTTGGTGGTGCCCCTTGGTGAGTGGGCCACCGTTTTCCAGGCTGAGGTTTATGCAACTCTTTGCTGTATTTTGAATGAGAGGGCGCGTAACACTAATTTAAAAGGTGTTTTTATCTGCTCGGGCAGCCAGGCTGCTTTGAAGGCGCTTAACTTATGTGTTTTCACTTCCAGATTGGTGTTGGAATGTTCTAAAAGATTGGAAGATCTTTCTTCATTGAAGGATGTGCTTCTGATTTGGGTTCCAGGTCATATGGGAATCTTTGGGAATGAGGAGGTGGATAAGTTTGCCAAATTAGGCGCCTCTCTCCCTTTCATTGGTCCCGAGCCTGTTTATGTGTCTTCTGGCATATGTTTATTAGGCTTTCAGACGTGGATGACCTCACAGCACTCATCCTTATGGATAAGATACTCATTGGGCGTCCGGGAGGAGCTTTGAGTAGCGGGATCCGATGTCTTTCACAGACCTCTCTCAGGCATCTGGCTGGCTTCCTCACTGGGCATTGTGGAGACATCTCTATACAATGGGACTCATGCCTGACCCCTTTTATAGAGTTTGTGAGGCGGAAGAGGAAACACCCATGCATCTGATGACGGTTTGTCTGGGATGTGAGGAGATTAGGTTTAGGACCTTCGGCCGAAATAGGATATCTGTAGAGGATCTTAAGCTATATCCTTTTAAGATTTTGGTCCGATTTATTCGGTCTATGGTGAAACTTAGATGGTTAAAACCATCTGGAATTTTTGTTCTAGTCCTAGTGGTTGGTATTCTTTAGGGGTAGCCATATGGGCCCTGGGAGGCTTTGGATTGCGTAGGATTTTGCCCTCACCTTCTTTGAATAATAATAATAATAATAATAATAGGACAGAAAAAACGATTTAGGGAATAGAATGAATCAGTGACATTTACATTAACTCTTAATGCTTTCAAGTTTTTTGAAGCTCTGGCTAATTGGATAAATTTTGGAACAGGTAGCTTCTTTTGTTTGTTCCTATCATCTATATTTTTAGAAAAAAACAAAATAAAATAAAACAAAACAAAAACAAGTTTGTCAACATTTTTTACTAAAAACATTAAACGAAATCCTTGTAAATATTTCCACCATTTTGTTTTCACTTTCTCCTTTCTACGGCAGTAATTATTCTAAAAGTTTTATATGAAGTTCTCTAGAGGCTTTAATGTTCTCTTAGAAATCTGGTAATATATTTTCTTCATTTTCTCTTTTCTAGGGGATTCAGTTCTTTTGTGTGGGTGAGTGTGTTTAATAAAGGAGATGTAATACTATATCTATATATGGTTGGTAAAGAAGATATAGATTACATTGTGAACAGCGTCTCAATTCTCAGGTTCAATTTGCCTTAAAGAGGCTTTCCACTTATTAAAAATTTCCTGAATAATTAAAATATTTATAGACACAAATGTAGATGATAATTTTGAACATGATGTTAAATATTTGTATTACAATTGGCCATAATCATTACCAAAGAGAAATTTTGCCATCTTGCAAACTGGCATTTCATACAATCCTTAAATATTTCTGCATATAAATTGTTGAACACAATTGGCATAAATGTAGGGGAATCGCTCAATATCTAAAATTTTTTTCATTTTTTAGTAAAATCATTTTAGATTGACTTCATACCACTTTTTTGTGTGGTATGTTTTGTCATTATTAGTTCCGTAGTTATAGTATAACTAGTTCAATGCGAAATTGAGTAGAATAGTCAGAATAGTTCAGGTAGAGGTTGAGAGTTAGCATGAAAACAAATCTTTTGCATCTTACAACATCTATTGAGCTCTCTTAAAGTAGATTGTAGATTGTTGAAGGGAATCATTGCACTGCGTTCTGCAAGGTCTACTGTGCCCGTCGGAGCCTTCTCTAGCTACAAACAACACTTCCCATCACCAGACAGTGAGTCGTAGAGGCTTCTAGGTAGAGAAAACCTGAGTGTAGCATGCTATATTCGAACCCGGGACCTCTCTGCTACCACTGTGCTATTACCTTCCTTCTCCCTTGACTTAACTAGGGACGGAGACTTTAGTTTGTGTAGTGTTTGTCCTTGTCTGCAAAGGGTCGAGTGTATGTAGTTTAAGTGTATTGTGTACTATTCTGACGAAGTGCATGGAGTATTGAGCTGTGGTAACCCGTGAGGTCGCTACTCCCAAGCAACTGCATGCTAGAAATAACATTTGCGGGCTCTCTTAAAGTATCTGGAGCACCCGTAAGGAGAATAAATGAAATAAAATTTTAATAATCGTATGTAACTATATAAAAAAATCTGGTATGAAACACTCACACAACTTTCTCTTACTCCAGTTCTCCAAATTATAATTGACAGATTTTATAGTTTGTGTACCAAATTTAATGAAATTGGTCGAAAACTCAAAAAACTGTTGAGTAAAAGCGCACTCCGGTTTACTAATTTTCTTGAAACTCGGAATTTTGGCAACCCATTTATTTCTTACTAATTATGTTTGGATGATAGAATTGTATAATCAACTAGATAGCACTTTGATGAAAATCTAACCCCACCCCTCCCTAAAAGTGCCCTTAAAAGAATTTTCCAGAGAAATGTTTTAAATAAAAGTTGTAGATCTTTGCATGTTTAGTTTATATACGAAGTTTCAAAAAAATCGTCGGAGCCATTTTTCAGAAAATTGTGAAAAAGTGAATAAATATATAGTAAAGTGGTAAAGTAAACGCACTTCCGGTTATCCGATTTTTTTCAAACTCGGAATTTCAACAACATATTTAATTCTAATTAACATTATTTAGATGACAGAATTGTCTAATAAACTGAAATAGCACTTTAGATGGAAACCTAACTCCGCCTCCTCCCCCAAAAGTGCCCCTTCAATGCATTTCCCGGAGAAATGTTTCAAATAAAAGTTGTAGTTCATTGTGTGTGTGGTTGATGTTTGAAGTTTAAAGAAAATCGTCGGAGCCATTTTTGAGAAAATTGCAAAAAAGTAAAAAATTCAACTAGTAAAGTGGTACTTCCGGTTGAGGAATATTGACAAATAACGTAGTGTCAGATCCCATAGTGATACCTAAACGGAATATCAATTTTCAACTTTCTACGGTTTTTCGTTTTTGAGCTATGCCGTTCACATACATACATACATACATGCACACACACACACAGCCCATTCGCTAAAAACCACTTTGAGGGGACCTCAAAACGGATATTTCCAGTGAAAACTCGATATCGAAAATTTGACACGATTACAATACTTCCTCTTACTAGCAGTAAGAGAAAGTAATAAACATCAATTCTCTCTCGCTATCACTACCACGAAACATCTATTATGTTTCTTTCTTGTCAGTGTGGTGAATTCTGTCTCTGGCTCGCCCGCACTTTGAACTTATAATGTTTTCTTGTAACAAAGACTTATTCTCAACATACAGTTAGTTGCCCCGCTGCTTTGTTAGTGTGCACAGTAGTGAGTTGAATTTGATTTCAAACTCTGTGTGGCCATATCTTGAACTTTACTTAACATTTTTTGTTAGCTTATGTACCATTACCTATATTGTGGAAATTGCCGACTACCATCCTCTTCAACCTTTTATAAAGCATCATCATCTTCATTATCATCATTTTTCTATCCACTATTAACTGTACTACAGTGGATGTACAACGGCACAGCTCCAGCAGCATCTTCATCGACGAATTCCAGGCGAGAGAGAGAAATATAATAGAAAATCTCTAATAAATGCAAATATATTGTTCAGCCTTTACATTATATAATCTCTTGTAATTCTGTTCACTTTACCTTTATTTTTTTGTAAATACAGTCCACTTTGAAGTAACTAGTGTACCTTTTTTTTTTTCATTTTATTTTTTGACTGTACAATAGTAATAGAGAAATTATCAATCTATCTATTGGCCGCAACAGTATTTTTCTTAGGTTATTCCATGTAATCGTCTGTAATTACGTAAATAACAGGACCTATATTATAGAATGATTTTTGAGAACCATAATTTTACTTATTGGCTCTTAGTGCAAGGAAATTACCTTCTTGTTCCTAAATTTACAGAATTAGGCAGTGCTTCATCAATTCTTAAAAAACTTGCATGCGTTAAGGAGTTAACGCAAATGTCACTGATTCTTCCTAATCTTTAAATATTTTTATTTTTTTGTGGTAAAAACGTTTCAAATCAAAATACGAGTTTACAAATATGCAGTTATTATTTCCAGGATGCTTTGAAGCAATTATCAAAGCACAATAATTTGCTTAAGAAAAGGACGTGGTATTGTCCTAATTGGATTGTGGATATCCGAGTTCGATCTTCACTGCACTGTATAATTCAGTAATCCAGTTTTATTATACTGCGATATCTCTAAGTATTTGAACAAGTCTCATCCAAAATGATGTGTAATCATAGCAACGTGGTTGACGATTAGTGAAAATGATAAATGGAGAAAAATCAGAACTTACGAACTGGCAGTATTACTCAGAATTTATGTTTTAGCGATTTACTCAATAATGCTGGAAGGATTGGGTAGAGTGACTGAGGGTAGAGTAGTGATATAGAATGGTAGCATTGACTGTTTATGAGTCGCTTGAAGAATGAATGATATGCCTAGTTAAAACTCTTGCATGTTCTAACCATAGTGAGCTAGTGTTGCTAATTTGGTGAACCTTTCAAGTTGAAGTTAACGTAGTGGTTTATCTTTACTATTTAAAGTTTATCTGGTAACTGACTGTTATGCTTCTCAGATGGTTGGTTTTATTTAATTTTTCTACTTTCTAGATAATAGGCTAGTTTCTAAAGTTGGAACCCAATACTCATAGATGTACCGCACCAATACTTCTGTCCAAGTGAGCGTGACAGAGGTTGTAATGAATGGGTAACTGACGTGCGTTTGGAGTTTCCTTAATGCGGTTGCTAATGGAACAATTGAGTCCAGCTTTTTGTGTGACGAATTTGCTGGCGATTGGTTCCACTTCTTTTACAATAGATCTCCAACTACAAAATCAACTACATGAAATGTCATACTTCCGTTTTTACAAGATTTGAGGCAGAAAATTATGACAATGGAATTATAGCAGGTCTGCTCATGACTTACTATTGATTCAAAAGCGTAAGGTTTTGCTGAGGGTTGCAATTGCTGCAAGTTCTCTAGCGAATCAGATAGAGCTCCTATGTGCATGTCGCCCTTACACTGAAGTGCATTGCAGGCTCGGTCGATAATCAGTCTTTTGAAGGATAAAAAAGCTGTTTATGAAAAAAACACTGCCCTTTTGTGGCTGTGTTGTGATTTAGTTTTAATTATACGTTATAAGAATTGCTGGATTTTTTCTGACAAAAGCCTTGAGATTTTTTCTTATCTTTTTTCATGGACATTTAATTACTAATATATATCTTCTTTTTAAAAATACTAATAAATATAAATACTAGTAAATTTTGTAAATGAACAATTTATCTTTAAAACAAAGTAACTCAGATGCAATTTTTTTTTTATCTTCATTTTCACAAAAGAGAATTATTAGTAATTATTAATTTGTACATCTTATTTTGTGTGTTATTATATCTTATTGTGAAAAACAGTAATTTTAAAGTTCATGTTTGTATATGCCGTAGCTAGTAAATCCATTTTTTAGCAAAAATACGAAGGTGGTTTGAAAAGTTCTCGGAATGTACTAGAAAGAAGTATCTTACCTCGGTGGAACTGCTTTTATTTTTCAACATAGTCTCCCTGTAGACTAATGCATTTGGTCCAGCGATGTTCCAATGCCTTTATCCCATCTCGAAAATGAGATTCCTCCAGGCCTGCAAAATACCTCTCCAATTCGGCTGTCAGTTCTTCCGTTGTAGGAAATCTCCGTCCACGAGGAAAATTTTCAGCTTGGGGAAGAGATGAAAGTCTGATGGTGCCAAATCAGGTGAATAAGGTGGATGTGGCACAATTCGTACCTCAGTTCATGAAGTTTTGCCATGGCAATAACACTTGAATGCGGGCGGCCGTTGTCCTGATGAAAGATGACTTTCTTCCTTGCCAAACCAGGCCTTTTTTCGCGTATCTTTTCCTGTAGTTCGTCTAGGAGGTTTGCATAGTATTGCCCCGTAATTGTTTGGCAGTAGGAAGATAATCTATCAGCAGAATGCGTTTTGCATCCCAGAAAACTGAGGCCATGACCTTTCCGGCCGAACGTACTGCCTTTGCTTTCTTTGGTGGTGGTGACTTAGCATGTTTCCACTGCTTTGACTGCTGTATTGTCTCTGGGGTATAGTATTGGACCCAACTTTCATCTGTAGTCACAAACCGGCGCAAAAAATCTTGTTGGTTGCGCTGAAAACGGGCCAGACTTTGTTCGGACATTTCCAATCTGCTGCGTTTATGGTCCAATGTCATGAGCCGCGGCACCCATCTTGCCGATAATTTTTTCATTCCTAATTCTTCGGTTAAAATGTGATATACCCGTTCAGATGACATCCCTATAGCTTAGCAATCTCTCGCACTTTCAGTCGACGATCCTCCATGATCATTTTATGCACTTTTGCGATAAATTCTGGGGTCGTAGCACTTTTTGGCAGTCCACTACGCGGATCATCATCTAAGCTCTCCCGACCAAATTTAAACTCGCTGGTCCACTTGGCAACAGTTGAATATGAAGGAGCAGAGTCCCCAGTGTGTTCTGAAAGTCGGCATGAATTTCCTTTGCTTTCATACCTTTCTTTACAAAGTACTTAATCACTGCTCGAATCTCAGTTTTTTCCATTGTCACAAATCACTATGCGGGAATAACAACAAAGAGTCGTCACTACCACTCTCCTGTAGCAAGAGCACTGACGCGCCACGTGTTCACTCACAAAGAATTTGTGATTATTGCGCGGGAACCTCGTTGCTCTAGCACTGATATCTAGCGGTGATTCCGAGAACTTTTCAAACCACCCACGTATATTTTAATTTCATAAATTGAAGAAATACCAATTATTTTAAAATGTGGTATTTTGATAATATGGTATATTCGGGCGGTTTGTCCCACATTTTGTGAAATTGGTCCTCTATTTTCTATTTGAAGTGTGTGTGTCTATTTGAATATCACGTCTTAATTTAGCTTAAGCTTTGATTAATTGTGTAATAAATAAAGAAAAATATCAAAAACTTTTTTAAAATTTTTAATCTAGAATTTCTTAAATAAAGGGTTGATGCTCTCTTTCAGAGTATTAATTAGAAATCGAATGATAAAACAAAAAAATAATTAAATAAATGATTATTTGTGGATTAAATAAAATCACTAATGCTTCTGTCAATTGTGTTAAATAAAACTATTAATTTTTTTCATCTCCTAAAATATATTCGATTAAATGAAGAATTCTATTGTCAGCGTGAACTCAGACCTAAATTCCATAATAACAGGTAGCACTTTCCATTACTTTATTGTAGTCAAGATTCTAAGTTTTTTTTTTGTTTTTTTTTTTGGAAATTCCCTTTTTTTTTTTAATTTCCAAAATATTCATTAATTGTATTACTTTTAGATACCTAAAATTATTTATATGTTAAATGTAAGTTTAAGGAAGAACCAGATCAAAATGTTTAGTAAGAAACCACTTTATATGTAGTGACACGCCTAACAGATTGCGATAACTTTCAACAGTTTATGTAAGAGATTATAGGATTAAGTTACATTCCATCGGATTAAATTGCTCTTTTAATTAAACATTGAGGTTTGTTGGATCAACCTGGACTATATGTTATTAAGGGTTTATAAACACACTTTCTAACAAGGCCCCTAAATCCTTGGGTTCCTTGTTATCCTTGTTGTCAGCATCTGGAGGAGGACAATTTGTGCACTTCCATTTGAGGGAATTCAATTAAATAACTTTCTTAAACCTAAGCAAAACATTTATTTGATTTATTTATTTATTTTTTTTAAGCGCATCAGCTGCGATGGCTATTAGCGCTAAAACTCTATACATAATAAATGCCTCACAGTATATAATACTTTCTGAGTATATTCCAAGACTTTCTTTATGTCCCTGAAGTCTTTGCCACTGATGTACCCACCTATCTAAATTGCCTACATTATCATCCTCTTGCAAATATACAACCCAAATAATCTCGCCCCGAACGGAAAATCCAGTGAACACACACACCTAACATTCATTCCCCGTACACCCATATACGATTGGGAAGCAGAGCACTCACTACTCTTCCACTTCCAAACGACCCACGCTCACCAAACATATTCTAAAAACGTGATCTGTATAATAGTGAATCTCTTATTTGCAATAAATGGGTCTCTAAAAAATGATTGCACATCATATCCATATAAAAGAATTAAATATAATGAAACAGTCTAATATATCTGATATATTCGATAATATTCTTCATCACATTTAAATCTCCCTTGAATAACACCTCAATTGGAGATGTTATATTAAATCTTTTCCGACAATCAATCAGCCTAATATATTCTTCCATTACATGGCGAACAGTTAAAACTGAAGCATTACACTGGGGGCACATTGGTTTACTTTTTCTAACAGTAAGTGAGAATGAGTTATTCTAGTATAACCTATAGCCAGCCCTATGAGGATTATTATTTCCTGCCTAGAAAACGATTCCATGTATATTTTATTATTGTCATTTATAATGTAAAATGAATATAAGATTAATATTAATTATATACAAGCTCTTCTCCCTCTGAAAGTTCAACTCTCCTGAACCCCAGCAGATCCCAGATCTGTACTTTTACTTTTTATAATATCTTGGGATCATAGAGTAAGTACTAAGTTCATGCCGATTTCTTCATTTCTTCAATCGGTATCAATAAATCTAGTCAATTTTTTTTATTAAGATCTTATTCTGGCTTAACAACTTAGTAAAAATGCATTCATTGATAAGAAATGCGTCAATTTAGAGAATATTATTTTGTTAATGCGTTAATCTATTTTTTATTCTCGCTACGCTTTAATTAAAGCAAATAGTTAAAGTAATTGATACAATTTATTTACAATAATTAATTTAGAATTGTTAGTTCTATCAATCAATGTTTTTAATGATTAAGTCATTAAATTAATTTAAATATAATCAAAGTTATTAAATTTTCAATGTTCAATACTTTGCTGTTTTTTTTTTGTGATCAATGTTGGGAAGTCATTAATTACTACATACATATTTAATTATACATTTTAAAAGGTAGAATAATTTGAGCTTCAAAAAATTATTTTGATAATTATTTAATTATAATAATACGAGCTGAATTAACTATTATAATATTTAACATATAATTATTATAAAACCATGGCTTAATGGTACCCTGTAAAATTGTCTATATTTAACTAATTTAACTGATAATATGTATTTAATAATAATAATATTCTATATTTTTGAATAGTTTCCATTAAACCCATACTACTAATTTCTTTGCACAAAGAACTTTCTATTATTTTATTTGTTGTAGCTCAGTTGTTATTGAATTTACGTAAGAAACAGATAGGAGATGGAAAATATTGATACCCATGTAATACAACTAAAATCAATCTTTAATTATGTGTTAAATGGGTTAGTAAATGAAATATTTCCACTATCGAAAGAAAGAAAAGATGATGCGTACTTAGGTAATCCGTTGCTCTTGTCCTCCTGCTGTCGAGTGGAAATTCTGGAGAGTAGAAAAAGAAAGCTGAGTAGAGAAGTCTGAAAAGCGTGGAAAGTTGATTGCTTTGCCACTGGGAGGTACGCCTAGAATGCGATTAATTACTTCGTCAAGGATAGTTCACTGTATACTTACAGAAATTGGCGGCCACAAAATTGACGCTATGATTTCCTCTCTGATTCTAGGCCTAGTATTGCAGAAAGGGCAAGTAACCAAGTTGTTGGTGCGTTGGTGGGGTGCAAGGCAAAGCTGATTGGTTACCGTCCCTTCATCTGGTGATTCATGTGTCATGCCGGAAGAGTAGCATCCCTGGGAAGGCAGGCCATGACGCTCGATGACATATTTAAATCAAATAAAATGCTACTCTTAAGAGAAAGAAAAGCAACTGCAAATAAATTAACTTTTCAACAAATTTATATACATATGCCAATCACCATATAGAAACAGAATGCAATAACTAGACTAACAGGCGTTGAGTAGCTATCCATGGCACTTTCCCTCTAGAGTTAGTTACATCAATCAGGTTGGAAGTGGTCACACGGCCCACGGCTATTCAGCCGATGTAGAAGGATTATCTGGAATAGTTGTTGTGGCTTATGGATCCTGTGGAATGGTTTTTCGAATTAGAGGAATGATTTGAGCAAAGAAGAAGGGATTCGTAGAATTTTTTATATTTACATTTTGCTGTTTCAGTAACATAGGAAATTATGAGATCTTTGTATAGAGTAAAATTAGAAACATAAAATGGAACGTTTATAATTTGAAGAAGAATTTTCAGTTTAAAAGGACTGGATTTTCTGAAAATTTGAGCGCTTGGTTGAATCTCACTGTTTGAAGTCCACATCAGTTTGAGTACGTTGTTGTCTATTAATCGCTTTCGTTACAGGAGAAATTTCGATCGTTTATTAGTTAGTTTTATTATTAGCAGTTTTTTCCTTTTGTTAAATTCTTGTCGTTTTAGTCTTGTAAACGGGGGATTCCTTGTGTCTTTTTCTCAAGATACATCTCAAGGTATCAACGAAATTTGTTGAGAAAAGGTATTGAATAAACCTGACGAGAATCAAGAATCGCGCCGCAAGACTGCAAGTGTTTGAAAGTTGTTATAGAATCCAGATGCAACAATGGCAATGTAATGTCGTCAGCAAAGTTCAGAGTAACATGATTGAGTTTAGTGATGTCAGTTGTGTAGAGACAGAATATAGAGAAGTAGACTAAGTATACTATACTGAGGTGTGCTGGCAAAGTAGTCACAGGTTTGCTGATCCACAAATAATCTGAAAGAAAAGGGTTGATTTTTATGACTAAACAATAAGTTAACGTTAATTCCTATAGTAATAAATGGCGCATAGGTGCCAAACTCCGTCAGTAGGACGAACCACGTTGATATAGGCCCTTCAGCTATTTTCGTTCATGAGAATAAACTATGGCAAGTACTGATCTATACGACCATTGGTGAATGGTGTTATGTTGAAGGTGAAAGCCAGGCTGATGTGACGATGAGATTTATATTTTCCAAAATGAGGTAAATCTATTTTAACAATAATTTCTCGGTCGATAACAGTGTGGACATATGATGGCCTAATTGGTTTTGATATTTTTTATAGCAAAAATTCTTTTTTATATGGTAAAATATGTAGTACTGAGAATTGAATTATAAATGTAAGTTAACAAAACTATTGCTTTTTTTTGGAAGATTGGATTTGTGACGTAAGTTATATTTCGGAGGGTTTGTTGATTGGTAGGGATTTTACTGTTTCGCCTCAAACTTCACAATGAGGAGAGAATAATACTTGATTATTAAATTTCACCATTCTATTTTTGTCCAAGGTCATCGTCACGCCTTAGAGAAGAGGAAACAAATTTATATGAGAGAAGTGGTTTAGTAGCTGTTTTCAAAGTGATTAATGGTAGTGATATCATGGTCACACATACTCAGAGATCTGAGTTTTTGTAATTTTCGCTCCAGCTGTCTTGTCAGCCAGTTTGTCACTTGGATAGCAAGTGCTTCGCCAAGCAGCTTGATCTTTGCTTCTCTTTTTTAGCATTATTATTATAATGGGTATGTTATGTTGAGAATTAGGTTTGCTATATTCCCAAGCAGACGTTAGAATGGAAGTGGTTAGGGTATTTGTAAGTGCATTATCTATTTCATTAGATGTTACAATTGTCATAGTAATTTATTACTTTCTTGATTCCAGAGTACCATTATCTTTTGAATATCTTCACATTATTTTTGTCTATACTGTTTTCAGGTTAAATATTTTTTTTTTATTATTTGGTTGTGGCTCCAGATTTTTCAAAAATAACAGAAGTAGTGATTTTGATTTTGAATGTTTAATGTTAATGTTACATAACGACTTAAAATTGTGGCGTTCAAGAACCTCTATTATTATTGTTATATAGAATTTCTCTTTTATTATTGTTGTCATATTGGTTATATCAGCGTTTTATAACAATTCAAAATGCCTTGTTGTTCTAATTTGGTATGTTTTCTGCTTTCTTTGTTTGCAAATAGTGTATTGTAGTTCTATAACCTTCAACTGATTTAGTAGATAGCTTCAACTATCAATACGGTACTTGAAATCAAAAGAATCGGGAACTAAAAGTTCATCTCAGCGACGCTGAAATATTTATATGATAAAACCTCTATTTTGGGGTGGTATGGAATTTTTAGTAGACTGATTATCTCTAACACATGTCCGCAAGGGATATCTGTTGCATGCAGTTGCTTGGGGAGTAGCGACCCCATGGTTTACCACAGCTCAGTACTCCCTGCACTTCATCAGAACAGTACACAGTACACTCAAACTACGTGCACTCTACACTTTACAGACAAGGACAGACATAGTACACAAACTAGAGTCTCCGTCCCTAGTTAATTGGCGAAATCCAAGTGAGAAGGAAGGGATTAGCTGTGTGGGGTAGCGCGCTGGACTAGCAACGCAAAGGTTCCGGGTTTCTAATCCAGCATGCTGCCCTTAGATTTTTTCTTCCTAGTAGCCTCTGCACTCACTCTCCTGTGATGGGCAGTGTTGTCTGTAGCTAGGGAACGCTGCTTGTAGCCGGCTGTGCATTGGAGAAGGCTGCGTGGGGGCACAATAGATCATTCAGATCGTAGTGCAATAATCCCTTACGACAATCTACAATCTCTATCATATGTTTCCACATCATCGACACTCAATGGTGAATAAGAAGGATTTAATGTCTAAAATTTAAATTCAGATATGTACATTTCTGTGGGTGGAAGAGGATGTTGGTGTTTTCTGATTTAAGGATCATCAGTCTGTGAATGATTCAAATGACTTTTCAACATCTTCCATAGAAAGAGGTTTTCGTTATTTCCCGTATTTTTTTTTTGTGTGTGGCGAATTTAGAGATATAATTGATCGCTTCGAGCGTATATTTATGACTGGTATTTTTAGTGATCGTACGTACCATCTTGATCACCGCTGATATTTTCTGCCTTATTATACTCCATATAGGAGATTTGATATTAAATTAAAAAAATTAAAATGTCATATACACATCAACAACCTAACCGTAAAAGTTCAGTACATATTTATAAATCACAAAAGTATTAATTTGGATCCCTTATCACAATAGAATATTTTTGTTTTTAAATCAAATAAGTTTAAATTCCTTTAAGGATTATCTTGACGCAATAAATTGTTCACTTTTTACTACAATATTGACTGTGATTTTAAGAGTAAATTAAAAGTGATACTTTTTTTTTATGTGTCTCTGGAGCCACATTTAAGAATTAAAATTAAGAATTACGTTAATTGACTATAAAGGAAGTAAATGTTTTCCTTCTAATACTTTTTTTCCCCTTTTCCAACACTTCTACATCGAACACTCTATTTATAGACTGCTTTTTGTAGTACATTAGGTGAATTGTAATGAGTTTCGTAACATTAGACTTATAACATTGTAAGGTCCTTGACACTGTAATATTTCAGAGTGAGAGTATACATGTAGGGAAGCGTGCAGAAGAAAGTGCAGACTGACTGGCATAATGAAAGTACGTTGTATGTTGACGCTTGATGTTGATTAAATTAAAAAAACCTTTCTTTAGAATTTGAGGTCTTTTTATATATAGCGGCTGTTCAAGCCTTCCTTTCTTGAACTTCTCATTCCAGTTCCTCATAGTTGGCTTTCTTACGGAGCTGAGAGAGAATTGCAGTGAACTTGTGGTGGGGAGTGAGGGGGAGGCAATATATCCCTTTTAACAGATCACTTGGCAACATTGTTATAATAGAAACATTATACCTGTATTCAAAGAATTATATATTACATATTTTATTTAAACATACATTATATTAGAATTCAATTGGATTTTTGGCACTCTCACTAATTACTGCAAACCTTGTTTTTTTTTTGTGATCTAGAGTACAAACTTTCCTGACAGAGTATAATTTCGTGAAGCGCCTTTTTTTTTCAAATTTGTTGTGATCTTGTTCACTGTTTTTTGTTTTCATCACTCTCACTTAGTGAAAATCAACGGTAATCAAATAATTAATTTTAAGGCAGAGCAGTTGAAAAAGTCTTAAAGCCTACGTAAAAAATTGGCAACTTTCTTATTTTAGATTAGATCTTGAATATTCCAAATTCTAAGTAAATATTTATTAATATTATAGATATTGCACATCTACCATCATTTAATATTTTACTTCATTTAAGACTATAAATCTTTCGATATTGTACATCGTCAGTATTGTGCATCTTTCAATAAAAATGATTGGCACAATTTTCCTTGATAATAGACAATACCCTTGTCTCAACTGCTGATTAACAAGAATTAGGGTCTTATCAACCTTTTCTCCCAAGTCGAAACTATTTTTGTTTTTGGTTTTTTTTATGTTGGGAAATACATCTCCAGGGTAGCACGAAGCAGACGGCCGGGGGGGGGGACCCTTTCAGAAACATTATTTACCTTACTATTTTTTTGTCGACACTAAGTTCTTAGTCTATGTTCTAAGTCTTTTCCAGAACTACAAACAAAATATATGTTTCCAGAGAAGTTTAGTCTTTTCTTTATTAATTGTTTCAAAGTGAAGATCTCGTCCAAGTACGAATTGGCCTTTTCTAAAGAAAGAAATTTTGTTCCTCCGTATCCTTTTAGTCTAGCAAAATGCGTCATTTTTCTTTCCTAGTCCTTCAACTTAATGAAGGCAGGACATGGTCTTCTCAGTAGGCTTTCGTGCCTTCCGTCAAGATATTTCCTATTTTTAGCAGTAATAGTAAGCAGGAATCTGTTCATATCTTTTACAACTCTATCCGCATCCAACTTCGGTCTTCCAATAGGAATTGGAAGCTTCTAGTGGAAATGTCGCGCAGAAGTTTGGACACCACCCTCCTTGCTATGTGGCCGACCCATCTCAATTTCAACTAAGCTACTAATTGAGGAAGGCTCTTCCTGCTAACTTTTGTATAATTATGTCGTTGTACAAGCATGTGTACATTTTGCGACGTATTTATGATGTTGTTTTACTGCATTTGTACATTTTGTCACATACTTAGCTGCCACAAAGGAACTCATTTTGTCCTCTCTTGACAATGGAATTCAAATTCAATAATGATTATCCCATAAAAGGGAACACATAGTGAAACTACATAGTGGTTGTAATTTCTACTACTACACAGACAGTAAAACACACTCGTCATTCTGGATTATTAAAGTCGGTCCAAGATGTATAATGTATTTAATAATTGTAATTTAAGATGAATGAAATTAATGTGTCTATGTATGTTCCTCTAAGCGGGGATTATTACATTATTTATCTCTGCTTTAGTTTAGGTATTTTGATGGTGTACATGTAGCAAAATACAATACATTTACAAAATTTGTGGTATATTATTGTAATAATAGAAGTGGTACCCAATTTAATCAGATCAACTGTACTGTCGGAAATACCATTATCTGAAATTTAGTAAACATTTAATTGCAAACAAGATTACCAGTGTACTCTTTACAAGCTCAAAGGGTCCTGTCTGTAAATTTTAAATATAATTAATATCTATGCCCTAATTTTCCACACAGGCTGCCAGCTAATCAATGTTGTATGAACATTGATGCATGATGTAATGTTATAATTAATCACAAATACTACATAATATACATAATCATATAGAGGCGATCTTCTTTATCAATAGCACTAACTATCATTAGTTTTTGCCAGCCTGATTATCAGAATTTTAAGTCTAGAAGGCGTACGCATCCTTTGTATTCAAGGTATCTTCTCCCTTTGTAATTGTTAATTATCTTAATACCCTTTGAATACATTTACATTTACATTCAATTATTTAAATAGAACCTATGTACTAGAGTGATATTATTTTGTTAATATATTCGTTTGATTAATTGTAGTATTCCTTAATCTTTCATGGCTAAAGCCAATTAACGTTACAATATGTATATGTAATGCAATTATAAATATCATTAATTTTCATCTAAGGCTAATCAGTCTTAATTACTTTTCCTTCAAGTATTCCCACTTTTTTTTTAGATGATTTAAACGAAATTTTAATTTGATAAAATGATTACAAGTTTTGGACGAGTGGTATAATAGTGTTTTAAATGATCTATTCTTACTATTTTCTTATTTATTGCTATACAAAGTTTTATAAAGCCACTATAGATACGGTGATCATATATTTCTGACAGTGAAAATCAGGACAAATTGGTAACATTTTTTAAAAGTAGCTTAAGTGCAGGCTCATAATGTAAGACGTAAGCATAAGTAAGAACAAACAAACATATTCCAAGATTTTACAGCCGTCACACCAGTACCAAGGCAATAACATGGAGATTATGCAGTTACACTCAGTAAACGTAAAATATAAATGTAACAATTTCGATATTTTTACTTTACTGTACAAACTTTTTCTATTATTCAGGACCATTCGTGACATTTTGGTCGTATTTCCGGACGCCAGGATTTCTCCCTTAAAATCGGGACTGTCTCGATTTTTCGAGGGATGTATGGTCACCGTTCACCGTCACTATAGACTATACAAAGCCTACAATTCCATGAAAACGAAGAAGTTAGATTATAGATAATCTCGAAAAATGAGATTTTTATCAAACTGAACTATACACTGCACTGAACTACATAAATTCAATGCTTATGAACTGGATTTGATTCTATATAAAATATTTCTGGCGCTTGCCAGGTTTCTTTGTTATAAATATGTATATAAGATGCGGCACGGGAACCAAGTGTTTTTGGAATGGATGTTTTTCGTCCATTAGAAAAGGGAGGGACGCGAGGTAAGTTATACCTCGTTCCTTGACTCATAGCCTTTCACTTTCAGTTGCTATCAAGATTCAGTCGTAGACGTCAGGATATCGCATTTTCGTGTGTGGTTGTTTTGTTAGAAATTGTAAGTCGGTGACTGCGGTTCAGCGTGAATTCCGCCGCAGATCCAATATTAATCGAAATGACTCTGTTCCCACACGTGACACAATATACGTTTGGTTAACAATCTTCGAACACGAGGTTCAAAATGAAATATAAACCGTCCGGTCCCCAACGAACTGTGCGTACTCCTCCGGTGAATAATAAAATTTGTTTTCAGCAAAATTTAACGATTTTATAATCATTTCAAACACTTGGTTTCCGTATCCACGGTTCCATGATAGCAACTGAAATGAAATGCTATGAGTCAAGGAACAGGATTGTAACTTGCGCGCGCCCCTCCCTTTTCTATCTATTCCAAAGACACTTGGTTCCCGTGCCGCACCTTGTATATTTTTTTAAATAATTTTTTCCACTCTTAATTTATTTTCAATTTAAACCAGCAACAGTGAGCCCGAATGATCTACGGGTTAGTTTTGATTTTATGATCGTTTATGTTGCCAGTTGGAGGATTCTTATTCCTAATGCAATTCAATATGCTAAATAAGTACATGTGCTCATTTAATAATAAATAAAAGGGACATTTTTTTGGTTAAAAGCCGCTCATTTTATTATCGTGTTTTATTTATTGCGGGCAATTGCCTACTTTAGGTAATTCCTTGACAAACAATGGGCTATCATCCACACGAACTATTTTTAAGTTATCCTGAAGAACCCGGAAAAAATGTGATTTTAAGAGGTCTGTTAGTTATTGTAAGTCTATTAGTTAGTTTAAATTTAAATTTACACAGCTTCAATTAAGCTTTCTTGGTTTGTAAATAAACCGCTTTCCACGACAAGGTCGCTCAAGTATACAAGTAAAAAAATCCCCACTACCATGTTTGTGGCCTGTCAACTAAATATTGTAACTTGCAAATTATAAAGAAAATTTCTTGATTAAATTGTGTGAGTGGATTATTATTATTACTATTATTATTATTATCTTCCACAGATACATTGCCCACTATTTCCTTCTTCTAGGCGATTTTTCATGACGTCTAATTTTTGGTAATATTTAATCGAATCTTAGAACGTCTTTTTATTTCTTTAGGAAGTTATTCGTTCTGGCTTTATTTATTGTTTTATTTATAGATAAATGGAAAACTTTATGATTTCATTTCTTTGAGTGTGAAAAACATAAAAAAACATTTACATTGTATTTAACTATCATAGTTTAAAACTCTTGAAAAAATAATAAATCTTATCAGATTTAATATCAAAATATGATTAAAGAACTTGCTACATTCACTTTATAAAACACAAATGGAAATAAAGTAATAGATTACAAATAAATGCATATGGCATATCGTGAATGACAAATATCATCCAGTCAACTTCATAAACGCGTACTTATTTTTCCTAAAGAATTGTTTGTTTTTTTTTCTTCTTCTTCTCTTGATTTATTAATAATCCTAGAAAGAAAGATGCTGAAAATATCAAATGCATTTGTCATCTGGGTTGGCATGAATAAACCAAAATAAAAAATTAATGAAATCAAGTTCTCAACGAAATACCATCTTTCCTGTACATTTTATTTATAGCTCATGTTTATGCTGCTTATTGATTAGAATTTATGGTAAAAAGTCCATCTTGGACGGGAATTATTACATTAAAATAGGGAACAACTTAGCATGCATACTTGAAGCTCCTTAGTATTTTTTACTTCCTAGTGTAGCCTCTACAGCTCACTGTCCGTCCAGTGATGGATAGTGTTGTCTGTAGCGAGAGAACACTGCCCTGAGACTGGCAGGGCACTAAGAAGCCTCCGGCGGCAATGACCATAGATGTTGACGCGCCTGAAATTATTTTTAAAAAAAGAAGAATACTTGCTAATAGGAGTAACTTTTGTTTTTTTAGTTTATTTGTGAAACTAAGTTTGCTCTTTGCGAGTCTACGTTGTCACACTGTCTAAAAAACGCATCCTGAAGATGGGCGAACGCCCGAAACCGGTCGATGACCACAAAATGAAGCAGGCAACCACGGAAAATGTCTCTGATGAGTAAATAGGATGTTGAATAATGAAACTGTAGTCTGTGAGAAGGCAGGAGAAGAGAAACTACCCAGCGGTAGCACTCTCTACGGGATACCAGTAGCATAATCAGTCCCGAAGGAAATCTCAGGCCAAACGGCGATTCAAACGGCGAGGTGGATTGTCAGGGATGATAGTGAAGGCTAGAGATTGTACAAAGGGATTCGAGCAAAAGGCGAGAGTAGTATGCAGTTTATGATATTTTGTCTTGACAAGTTGTTGTACGAAAGGGATAAAGCGTAAGGTTTGAGACGTAGAAAGGAGCATCAACTATCTGTCGAAGTAGTTAGACTGGAATGTCTGAATGTTACGTAAGTTTGTATGTTTAGCTGAACCCCACAATTCAAGTCCGTAAATCCAAATTGGTTTGATTTATATAAATATATATCAGTCTTTTGAGTTCTGTTGTAGGTAATTTGGATCGTCTTCCAATAAGTCTGTAAAGAAGTTTGGCCCTTTTGGTCAGTGCTTGTCTTTTAAGTCTTGTGTGCGAGTGCCACGTGAGTCTTTTGTCAATGAAGAGTCCAAGGTAGCGTACCAGATCTGTTACAGGGAGAGGATTATGATTGAAGAATACTGGAGGACGGGAACCCGCCGGAGAAGGAGTATTTAAGGCATACATCTTGATCTACAATAATATGAGGCTCTTCAAATAAATAATATGCAATTCCTTTCAGACTACGCTTGCTTATAAATAAGATGTCTTACAGGTTCTACATCCCGCACAAATGTCTTTTGAGTAATTGAAAGAGTTTTTTTTCTTTTTTACGGAGAATGAGTAAAAACTTTCGATTCCAATTAAGCTAAAACGACATAATATACTCAGCATCGTGAGTAAAAATTAGTAGCGAACTTTGATGGCAAATACCAGAACTACAGGACGGTAGGATCCGATACATAGCGCGCTAATAAAAATCTCCTGTCAGATGAAGCTTCGCCGTACATGGGCTTTTGCGCCGAAGGTGTTTTTTTTTTCGAACAAAATAGAAAGATTTGCAAAAGTAAAAGAAATAAAAATTGAATTCAATAATAATTAGATAAATTGATTTGTTCAGAGATAAGATAAATCAAGCTTGAAATAGGAAATTAAATTGATTTTCTTCCTTCAGACTTTTAAGCTACTCTTTCTCTAAGCTCATTTAAGAAATTTAATTTCATGACTGGCAGGAAACTATTTATAGAAACAATTATTTTATCATAATTTTTTCTTTCTTTTCAATAAAACTTTAAAAAAAAAAATGATCCTTTATATCCTAATTTTTTTTATTAAATTATCTGCTGCATTATTATCTTTATATAAACTATTTGTACGCACATTATTTTAACATATTTTGATATTTATCTTTGTTTTTTTTTTTTGTTTTTTTTTTTCCCACAATACTAATTCTTAAAAGATTTTTAACCGAATACTATATTAATAATTCCGTTCATTTTCTTCTATAAACAGATCACAGACAGGGCACACATTCACTTTTGATGTATGAAGCAATCTATTATAACAGATGGTAGGATCATTACCCTATTTTTATATATATCGTGGATTTCATCTTCATAAGTGAAAAGATAAATTAAGAAAAATTTTTTTTTGAAATATGAAATTTTTTAATTAAAAAAACCAAAACGTATCCAAAAATCAGTAGATTTTTTTAAATTAAAATTTATAGTGGTGTTTCGAAGAGGTGGTAATATAGGGAATATGAAAAATCTTACATATGAAAATTCGGAACTAGCGTTCTGTAATTCTTTCACTTACCTTGGTGTTCCTCTTTTTTGTTCCGGTAAGAGTAGGCAAGCAGGTAGGTATTTTTTAGCGAAGAGTGCGATTGCTAATAATAGGGTCATGTTTCTGTTAGAAAACCTGTAGATCTGACTCATGGGACACAAAGAACTTATTATTTGATTCTCTGTCCGAAAGTATCCTACTCTACGTGGCTGAAGTCTGGGCTTTTCAATACTCAAATATTTTAGAATCAGGGCAACTGAGATTTTTTAAACTTCTGTTAAACCTTCCAATAAATAAACCAAACTACCATGTTAGATTGGAGACAGGACGAATCCATGTGAAGTGTAGGATCTGTGAAAAGAATGCTGGGTTGGTGGAGCAGGTTATTAGCGATGTTTGATGATGAACTTCCCAAACTATGTTTTAGAAGGTTATATAGATTAATAGATGTTAAATGTATCCCTTTCAACTGGGCATATGAAATGAGAGATTTACTCATACAAATAGGGCAAAATCACATGTGGGAGAACTAATTAACAGTAATAGTAATAATTTAATTGAATCCATGAAAAATTATCATTTAAGTTTAGATATGGAGTCTGCTGTGAATTCCTCATTTAGTTATTTTTATAGAAACATTTGTACATTTGGTCTAGGAGAGGAATATACTCGATATAATGTTCATTTTAATTAGATCAGAGTTATATCGCAGATCAGATTAGCTAGTACTAAATTCCCAACAAGAATTTATGTAAATAAGATCAAATATGTTTTTAATGTTGAGAAATATTGTTCTTGTTGCGAATTACGAAAACTAGATACAGTTATATATTTTTTAATAGAGTGTCCAGGTTTCTCTGATTATAGGAAATTATACTTATTAAAATATTTTAATTTCAATAGTTATGAAGATAATATTATTGGTTTACTAACTATTAACAATATTCAAAAGGTTGACAATATTTACTTATATGTGGTCAAATCGCTAAAATTAAGAGATTTCATTACTGATTAAAATATGTTAGGTTTTAGTTCATATATAGTATTGTTTCTTTCTGTTTGTTTGTTTTGTTCTCTATCATAATGCAGTGTATTTATATGCTATGTTTATATAAGTAGGTCTTTCTTTTCTCTCTCTTTTATTTAGTTTTGAAAACGTAAGTATTTGCCATGATTGTATAATTTTTATTTTCTCTTACTCCTAGTAAGAGGAAGTATTGTAATCGTGTCAATTTTCGATATCGAGTTTTCACCGGAAAATATCCGTTTGAGGTCCCCTGAGTCCAAAAAAGTGGTTTTTAGCAAATGGTCTGTGTGTGTGTGTGTGTGTGTGTGTGTGTTTGTGGGTGTGTGTATGTATGTGAACAGCATAGCTCAAAAACGAAAAACCGTAGAAAGTTAAAACTTGATATTCCATTTAGGCATCACCGTGGGATCTGACACTACGTTATCTGTCAAAATTCCTCAACCGGAAGTCCCACTTTACTAGTTAGATTTTTTACTTTTTTGCGATTTTCTCAAAAATGGCTCCAACGATTTTCTTTAAACTCGAAATATCAACCACACATACAAAGAGCTACAACTTTTATTTGAAACATTTCTCCGGGAAAATGCTCTGAAGGGCACTTTTGGGGGAGGGGTGGGGTTAGGTTTTCATCTAAAGTGCTATTTCAGTTTATTTCACAATTCTGTCATCTAAATAATGTTAATTAGAATTAAATATGTTGTTGAAATTCCGAGTTTGAAAAATCGGATAACCGGAAGTGCGTTTACTTTACCACTTTACTAAATGATTTATTCACTTTTTCAAAATTTTCTCAAAAATGGCTCCGACGATTTTTATGAAACTTCGTATATAAACTAAACATGCAAAGATCTACAACTTTTATCTAAAACATTTCTCTGGGAAATTTCTTTTAAGGGCACTTTTAGGGGAGGGGTAGGGTTAGATTTTCATCTAAAGTGCTATCCTAGTTGATTATACAATTCTATCATCCAAACATAATTAGTTAGAAATAAATGGATGGCTGAAATTCCAAGTTTCAAGAAAATTAGTAAACCGGAAGTGCGCTTTTACTGAACAGTTTTTTCAGTTTTCGACGAATTTCATTAAATTTGGTACACAAACTATAAAATTTGTCAATTATCATTTTGAGAACTGGAGTAAGAGAAAGTTGTGTGAGTGTTTCACACCAGATTTTTTAGTTTTGAAATGAGTGCTCTAAACTCATTGCTATGATGTATATCTATAAGCAATAAAGCATACAATTAAAATTTATGATTATTGGAAGTTGAAGTACGCTTTGATGGATAGTTTTGGAGAACTAATTAATGAATTAAGGAAGTTTGAACATGTTTTTTTTAAATTGATTAGAAAAGTTTTATATAGACTTTAGTAGAAAAGTTTAAGGGGCCACATGCGGCCCAGGACAGTTGTGAATAAAATTTTAAATTGAGGTATAAATAAAATAGTTTACTCCTGATTTTAATACTGTTTCGAATATAGTATAGTTTAGGTTCTGAGATAAAGGGGAAAAATGGGGGGGGTGTGAAGTTTGCCGTTCCCTCTGCCACCTTTCTCTAGGTTGTACCCTCCTTCTCCCTGGGTTAACCCCAGCGGCTGGTTGTTCGCTACTTACCTGTGCTCGCGGCCACACCTGCACCCGCTAATGGAACAAGGTTAAGGCTGTTCAGGAGAAACAAAGAAAGAAAGTCTCGCTCAAGAATATCATATATAATTCAATAAAATAAAGTTTTCCAGCGTTGCAACTCCTCCCTTACAATATTAATACACCCAAAATAGCTTTTCTCTCATCGAACAAGTGATAAGGCTTGATAGCCACCTACATGCAACTCTACTGGAATACACAATGTACCCGCCCCCTTTCTCGAGAGCAACTTAGTCCAGCTATTTAAAATAAAAAGTGTTAACTCTCTACTAAGTAAAATACATAATATGAAATCTTGTTATAAAAAGAGAAAGAAAACTAGTTTTATTTCAAACGAGACCAAATGTATCTATAATATTTTGGATAACATATATGGGTACCCATAATTTGGCGTATGCTGCATTAATTTAAGTTATTTATAATAATATTAAACAAGCAATAATAACAAAATCTTAGTCTCTATTGAACATATAATAATTATTAGTCAAGTTTTCATACAAAGAGAATAAAGTAAAAAAAAAGGAAATATTGCGCAGGGAAACCGGAAGAACAATAGTGAATACTAATACTTGCGCGTTACAACTGATGGGTAATTGTTCTGGGCATCAGCTGAGTCCCTGGGTCAAGATCGAGTTTTACTCACAACTGAACATACGTCCGCGCCACTCACCTAGCACTGCTGCTACTAATACAATCACACTCGGACACATTGCCGCTCTTCCTTGCGATGTCTACACTCCATTAGCCACAAACTATAACTGACTGACCGGTTGCGCGCTGCATTATTTTCTTCTCTGGTTTTTTTACTATATCAGCATTTCCCACGCTCACTGCTCTATGTTTACTACGCTTTATGCTATTCTATTTAATATTCAATATTAAATAATATTACTTCACTATAATAACGATTCTTTTGGCCCCTTACAGGTTCTTTTGCCATCAAGGCAAGAAGGCTATCTCGGCTTTTGACCACTTGTTTTATTTTAAGTTTTCAGACAAACTTTATTTTAATGTTATCTTATATGTTACTGTTAAAAATTTGTCATTTTTTAAATAGAATGTACAGTGCTGCAATGTGGTGCTCCATTTCTAGGAGAAAATCTCTCATCAGAGATATTTTCCATGATAGCATGCTTCATTTTGTGGTCATCGACCGGTTTCGGGCGTTCGCCCATCTTTAGGATGCGTTTTTCAGACAGTGTGACAACACAGACTTGCACAGAGCAAATTTAGTTTACACACTGACTGGCGTTTTCAACTATATTGGAACTAAACTCTTAAACTAGGTCAAGGGGTATGGCCGCTGGATGGGAAAACACTTGTTTGGGTTGTTAAGGGGCAAATTTTTCTAACAACGGAAAGAACACGTGGGGGTCTAATTTTCAAACTCTGTTGTTGGAGGGACATTTCTTTACAATTAACTAATCAAAATAAAATATAAAATAAATTTAAATTAAATTAAATAACGATTTAAACTAACATCATTTAAAATTAAGCGATATTTATAATTACGCTTTTTATAATTATGCATTCCAGTCATTATTTCACTTTTTCATACAACATTCACATCCTCGCAAGCATGTATACCTAAATATGGTTTTTTATGTAATTAAGTTTTTTATTAAGCATTCCACTCAACATATCAGCTTTTTACACAACATTCACATATATCAGATATCATCTAAGTACGCACATATTTTTTTTTTAAACTATATATATATATAGATTTAACTATAACTAGTAGATTTAAAACTAAACCTAAAACTAACATCTGTGTAAGAACTATTTGTTGCCATGTTACAAAACGAAGCAGGCTACCACGGAAAATGTCTCTGATGCTTTCCAGCTCTACGGTGCCAACCACCACAACCATAATACTTATATATTTGAAACATATTTAGGCAATTTTTTTTTTTTGGCCCGTTCTGTGGTAACAGTAGCGTTATGTTTTCCATTTAAGAGCCATATAATAGAGTTGATGAGGAGAGAAATTAGGTTTGACTAATTAGACGAGATATGAAGACACTGTTATAATATAAGTTTACACTAACTGCACTGGACTTGTAATGATTTTATAGAATAAAGGGTGAGAGTAGAGTTATGACACGATGCGATGTATGTGGTTGAATCTGATAGATATATATTCCTTTAGGTAGATTATCACTGGCTTATATACAGGTTCTCCCACTCTAGCCTGCTTTAGTCAGAGAGTACCAGAGAGAGTCTGCTTTCTCCCGGACGGGCTTGTGTTCTCTCTGTTGCCGTTACAGCCACTACTGTACAAATGTATTGTTTTACCACCTGCATAATATTGATACACATTAGAAACGCATTGTTAGAATTCCAGAATTTGTAGAAAATCTGTTGACAGGACATGCGATTTTACTGAAACGATTTTGAAGTTTTTGTGGAAATTTTCTCGATAAAAAAAAACGATACGATAAAATCGTATTATTTTTATTCTAAATTTTGTCTGAAAGTATGATGATTTTAAATAATATTTTACACAGGGTTGCTTTAAATGTAAACTGACACTGTATGATCTTGAAATAGAAGGCGCTCATTGTGTGTTTATTTAGATATATGTATGTATAATACCTACTTAGCCCAGCCCTTAAAAAAAAATGTTTTTCTTTTCTGTTTTGTGAAAAATATTACGAATTCAAAAGGAAATAATTAAGAAATGAAAATCTTGTTAAAAAAAAAAAAAAGTGACAGAAACGAAGAAGCTAAAATGAGAAAGAAAGGAAAATATTTATTTACTCCATACACTTTACAGCATGGAGAATAATCATGAGATTCTAACAACCTGAGGGTAGGTGACTGTTACCATTGCTATTGAAGTGCTCCTTCAGCAAAAGTACATTTGAGGGAGTAGCAATTATTTTGTATATGTGTTTTAGTGGTGGTGTATTCATTGTATTTGGACTATTTTGTTGGAATAGTTAACAATTGTTCTAAAAAAAAAAAAAATAATCTAAATATGTTATGATCCCAAATTTCTGTAAAAAAAAAAAAATGAAGGTTACATTTTGGTTATTGTAGATTTGTTATTAAATAATGTAATAATATATTAGTAATTTTAGTAATTTAATATAGTTATATCAATATTTCAAAATAGAACAATCTTACTTGCCAGGTCCAATTAGTCTAGTCAGTCTTCTTATAAGGACGTGAATTTTGTTTGAAAAATATAAAAATCGAAAAAGTATTAATTTTATTATTTACCCATATATGTCCCTTTTATTTGTATTTATACACTTGTGATCGGCCGTTGGAAGTAGACGTCGCTTTTACAAAGCGTTGTCTTTCAGTTTGAATTTCGACCAAAGTAATAGAACCATTCCACCCATCACCTCTAGGCACGATTGCAGTAACCAGAGGTTGATTTAGGAAATTAGGGTTGACCATCTACTTGGAATGTCTATTGACAGAATGGATCCTAGGAATCGCTTTGAGGGGAACATCCAGATTGTCATACCGAACAGAGGCGACTGGGACGGTGATTACCTCCCCTACATTGTTCGGTAACTCGGTTTGGTATCCAGACGGCCCCAAAACTCCGGCTGGGATCTATGGGGGGAGGCAGGCTTAAACTTAAGATTAAGGCCAGCCTAGGGAAGTATGCCACAGTCTTTCTCAGGCTGAAGTCGTGGCGTTACAGCTCTGCGCTAAGGAGATTATAAGGGAAGGTTTACAGAGTAGGAGAATGGCCATATACTCCACAGTCAGGCAGCCCTGAAGGTACTTTTTTCACAACAAATAGTCTCATGACTGGTTTGAGATAGCCTAAACTGTCCTTAACCGAGATGGATGCTCGGCACAAGCTTACACTCGCCTGGGTGCCGGGGGCGGATGCCCTGGCGAGAGAAGGTTCAAAGGATACTTTTATAGTCCCCGAACCCTTCTGTCCAGGAGCCTAATTCATACTTCTATCAAGGATTGGATAGAGCGTTTGCAGTGGTGGGAGAGTACACCAGGACAGAGGCAGGCAAAACTCTTTATTAAGAGATATTTGCCTAAATTTACCAGAGATCTACTGAGTCATAAGGCTAAGTGGGTCTTCTAACAGGGCATTGTAGGCTGAATAGACACATGCACCATTTGTTACTTGCGGATAACGCGTTACCCCGATTCTACAATACTGAGGAGGAATCCCCAACACACATCCTTTGGAGTGTGCCAGCCTGGCGAGGACAAGGTTTTCTTCAACTGGGGACAAGCAATCCCGACTCCATGATGGAGCCGCTCTCAGCTTTGCCAGGCCTGACTAAGAGCGCGAAGCTGAGGGATGTGCAATAATTTTAAGGGATCCACAATAGACCTCTAATTGTATGTCGCAGTGGAATGAGGCTCGCCCAGCCCGTTTGAATCTATTCTAATAGAACAATTTTGTAGGTTCAATAAATTTATTATCTTTTTTTAGGCTCAAATATATTTGTGTATCTGTGAGGTGTATAAGATGTTGTTATGTAATGTGAAATTTTTGCGAGTATGACGTCGCAATTTTATATAAATGTGGTGTGAAACACTCACACGACTTTCTATTACTACTCTCCTTCTTAATACAGTGATAAATAAAATGGCAGATTGGTTTTTTTATTTCAAATTTTGCTCATTTGTAACATTTTTCTAACTTTCTCTTTCTCACTCCTATTAAGAGGAAGTATTGTAATCGTGCCAAATTTTCGATATCGTGTTTTTATCGGAACTATCCGTTTTGAGGGCCTCTGAGGCCAAAACAGTGGTTTTTAGCAAATGGTCTCTCTCTGTGTATGTGTGTAAATGTATATGTGTATGGGGGGAGGGTGTATTTAAACAGCAAAGCTCAAAAACGAAAAATCGCAGAAAGTTGAAACTTGATATTACTTTTTGGTATCACTATGGCCTCCGACAGTAGGCCAGCGGTCGAAATTCCTCGGCCGGAAGAACTACTTTACTAAATGTTTTTTTCCCTTTTTTGCAGTTTTCTCAAAAATGGCTCCAACGATTTTCTTTCAACTTGATATTCCAACTACACTTACAAAGATCTACAATTTTTATCTGCAATATTTCTCCGGTAAAATGCATTCAAGGTCACTTTTAAGGGAGGGGGCGGTGGGTTGTCCTCTAAAATCCTATTTCAGTTTACTATACAATTCTCTATCATCTAACTAAACAATATTAATTAGAATTAAATGTGTTGTTGAAATTCCGAGTTTGAAAAAATCGGATGACCGGAATTGTGATTTATACTAAAATGTAGTTTTAAGTTTTCTGGGATTTTTTTTACTTTCTTGCAATTTTCTCAAAAATAGCTTAGTCGATTTTCTTTATAGTTTGAATACCAACTACACATGCAAAGATCTACAACTTTTATTTAAAACATTTCTCTGGAAAAATTCATTTAAGGGCCCTTTTGGGAGAGGTGGTGGGGGTTAGGTTTCCTCTAAATTGCCTATCATAGTTGATTATACAATCCTACCATCCAAACAAAATTAATTGTAAACAAATCAAAATTCCGAGTTTCAAGAAAAATAAGGTGCGCTGTTACTGAACTTTTTTTTTTTCAGTTTTCGACTAATTCCAAAGTCCAAAGTTTTCGAAAATTTGCCCTTTAATATATTATTGTAACTACTTACTTGTTTAATTTTTGTGATAATAACATACTCAAAAAACTACCTTAAAAAAAATCTAGCCGATTGATTTGTCTCAACTGTAGTATTTAGTTTACACCAAAATTGTTCTCGTAATAATGGAAAATCATCTTCACTTTCGCTTTTAGATTCATTAATGGTGCCCACTTCTTCTTTTCGTAATCACTATACAAATGCATCGTGCCTATTACCCTTGTAGCGAGCGGGACCAATCGAAAAAACTTTAAAATAGTTTAGCGAGCTTAACCTCTCAATAGTAATCACTATCACTGATAATAAAATACCGAAAGAATTACATTAAATTAAAGAAAAGTAGACCGAAAACTAAAGCCAAAAAATGTATATAAAATCCATAATACTATAGAATAATTAGTAAAAATTTCTAGTTTGAAGCGTGGTGATGAAGCTACCACCACGACTAAATGAAATGAAACAGTAGTTTCATATCTAATATCAGTAGTATCATATCAGTAGTATCATAACAGTAGTTTCATACCTCTCAATGCAGGTGGTGAACAGGGTATTAATTTTTTGATGCCTTCCTCGAAGTAGTTTCCCGTCAACCCCTTTGTCCATTTCTCCACCTCCCTCTTCATTTCCTCGTCGTGTGCCTTTTTCCACCCATGTGCAGCTTCAGGGAGGTAAAGAAATAGTAATCTGAAGGCGCTAGGTCAGGGGAATGCGCGGGCTGGTTCAGGACATCCCATTTAAACGAGGCAAGTAGTGTGTGGTCTGGCATTGTCGTGCAGCAGGCAGACTCCCTTTGTCAGCTTGCCTCTCCTTTTGTTCTGAATCGCCCTCCGCAATTTTTTTAGGGTCTCACAGTATCTTGCAGAGTTGGTGGTCTCCCCTTGAGGCATATATTGAATTAATATTATGCCTTAACAGTCCCAAAACACGGGTGCCATGATTTTCTTGGCTGAAATTGTGGTTTTGAACTTTTTGGCGGAAGGTGAAGAGGTGTGACGCCACTGTTGAGACTGCCTTTTGGTTTCAGGTGTGTAGTGTGCAATCCAAGTTTCATCTCCAGTAATGATGGAGCGGCAAAAACTCTTGCCCGACCTTGAATATTCACACGGCGGGAGATTGGATTGACATTTTTCACGAAACGTATTGCCGCGTCGACAGTTCTCAACGTACTGACCTCGAACCGGTCTCGTTGCGGAATGGAGGAATCAGGCGAAACGAAAGTGTACCAACATGTCAAAAACAAAATCTCTCCGGCCGTGAGAACCTCAGTACACTTACTTTCTGGACATGCCTCGTAAGTTGATATTGCCCGAATATACAGAGGTTAAATCAGAGAAGTGATTAAAAAGGATTAAGAGAAAATCTTGTGAGTGTTTGCCATCAAATTTTTTCATGTCCAAGGGATTTCGAAAACATGGCAGTTCCAGAAACCTCACCTGTAAAAATTTTTTACGGGATAACGTTTCAAATAAAACTGTGCATATAGTACACGAATTTTTAAGAAAATCTTTCTTAAATCATTTTCGGCAAAATCTGGAATAACCGAAAAAAAAAAAATCGTTTAGTAAAGGCGCACTTCCGGTTGATAAATTTTTGTCCGAAACCTTCGTGTCAGAAGTGGGGTACCTACAAAGAATTCTATGATCTGCAGTAATACATATCTTATATATATTAAGATCATTCACTAAAAACCTTCTTTTTCATGCTCATAGGACATGAAAACATGTTCATATGCATTTCCGGTGTACAATATTAATTTTTTCAAAAGTCAAATATTGTTTACGATAAAACTGCAAATTAAATTTACATTTTTCAAGTTTGTATGTCAGTGCTACGATATTTTAGTTTATTATCGAATCGAGTGGCACTGAAGAGAAGGAGAGATTACATAACTAGGGTTATGTATATATCTCGAGTTATAGCAACTATCTAGTTTTAAACTAGACTAATTAACTAGTGTTAAATATCTAGTATATATTTTCCTGTTAAAAACTTTTACTGTGAGAAAACTCACAAATTGCTTGCAGGTGTCTGAAGATTTCCATATAGTATTGAGTTAATAATATGATTACCTATGATAACACTGTTTTATATTTCCTACAACTAATATATTAATGTAAATTTACCTACCATAGTAGATTGTTACTATCGATGCCTAGTAATAATTTTTTTTAACATTGCGATATCCACTCAGAAATTGAGGATAACAGCCTAATTTTTGGTCACAGTGTAAAAAAATAAACTTTGAACTCTGCAAGTTAAGTACAATATAGAGAAAAAAAGTTTAGATCTGGTATACCGTATCGTTTCAAAAGGAATACTCCTTCTCTCTATATCTATACATATATTTGGCATTTTACAGAAATCTATTATTTATATTATCATTAAGTGAACTTTGAATAATAATATTGTGTTTCAATTGGCCAAAAGAATAAGTAAGCTTACCATGTACAATGCTTATTAACTCTAATTTGTATTTTGATTCCCTTATGTTAAATATATAAATATATATTTGCATAGAGCACACAATCTCTTATTTGGAGGTAACTAGGTAATCCGTTCTACTGTACTAACTAGTGAAATGTGATTGGTGAAGTTGTGTGTTTGTGTGCTGGTAACTTGTGGCGTGAGCGGTTTTGTAAAAGGACTTGTAAGAATATATGTTTAAGAGAGAAGTATTAGTAATAAGAAATAATTGAGAAAGCACAGATAGATTAAATTAATATATTATCCTTAAAAAAATTTAAATGCTTTTCAATAACACAGCAATATTAATTAATTTACTGAATTTAGTTGGAATAAACTCTTATGTTTTAACTTAAACTGGCCACAGTCCTGATATGTTCTCGCTTCGGTGTCTACAACAAAACTGTTTCTTAATAAATGATCTAGAATAAAGGCAAATCTCTATTACTGGCATGGTTTAAGAGAGCGATACCTGAAGCATGTGCTCTGGCTTTGAAAGCAGAATGCAGACTGTCTTGGAGGAATGCCCTCTCTAGCGGGGGATTTTCTTTTACAAAAGAGTTGGCCTAACGGGTTCTTGTGCCTGTTTCTTCAATTACAATGACTTTATAGTTAGTACCTGACTCTGAATACACTCTTTTTCAAGGTAAATTCACTATTTATTTTCCAAAACTGCTTCACTTAAATATTGTCAAAATTCACTCAACTATTTTTCAACAAAACTATTATTTTTCCATTTCGTTCTTCCACTACACTAAAAAGCCAAGAAAAGTGGTCATATTTTAACTTGGTAGTTTATGCTATCTGATATTCACACATTTTTTTTCACCTCTTCAAAATAAGGTCATAATTTAAATGTTAATTTTGTATTCTATATCTCATATAGGCGATCATATATTATATTTCTTGCAGGCCAATAAGCTTTCGTCTTTATATAAAAACATGTCATAGTTGGGAGGATTCAATTTATTTAGTTTGCTACAAAGACTAACATTTGTCTATCTGGGCATCTTGTAGCTTTTGTTTTCTCCATGATCATAGTAGAGGGAGTGATTAGTAGGTCTATTGTGGTTCTGTCATATATCTGTACCAGGAATATAGACGTCTGAAGAAGGAACTGTGATAAGTCCGAATGAAATTTGTATGGTTTTTGTAGGTATCTGAGCTGGAGTTTGCCTAATGAGTTCGCTAAATCCAAGTTGTTTATCGTAAATATGTATTTGTTTTAAAAATACATATTTTTCCATCTTCACAATCTATTAATTCCACTTTCCACAATCTAGATAACTCTCTTCGACAATTGAGGCAGTAGTGACCTTATGATCTCTTCTTATCAATTTGCACCACGAAATAGTGTAGAGTGTCCCCTATACTGGGTGATTTCTCCCTTATAGTTATTGTGAGTCATCTCACTTACTTGTACCAGCAGTTATAGATTTTTAATAAAGAAATAAAAAAAAGAATATGTATCATATTATTTATTTCATTTTGTATTTCATTATTTCATATTATTATTAAATTTTTGTTTGTATGTGTTTTACAAGAATTATTGCTTCTAAAGTGTTAAAAAATAATGGTTGGTCTGTATACTGCAAGCCTTAATATCTATTGTGTGAGTTATTCGGGTTTTATATAACGCAAAGATCCTGAAGAATCTAACTTCTCTCTATTTCATTCTTTCCTAATAAAAGGATCAGTCATTGCTTAAATACTGTATAAGTTTTATTGAAGATAATTGTATTCACTGTAATATCAAATAATTTTCAATCCTTTCAAGGTTTTAAGTTGAAAAAATGCAATTAGTCATACATGTGGGGCGGGTGTTGGTGTAGTGGTTATGAGCGTGGACTTGTAAGTGGGAGGACCCCAGTTCGAGTCCAGCGTATAACTGCTAAATTTTATATTTGTTTAAAAATGTTAATAGTAAAGTAGGTGCTTCCGCCCCCGTCCACGACACCTAATTTGGTAGTTGGACGTTAAGCCCGCCTGAAAAAATAGGCATTACTTTACTTTTACTTTAGTCATACATGTTTATTCCAATATACAAATATTTTTTACAAATAATAACGCTTTGCGGTGAAAGAACTGAATTGTGAATAAGACCAATTATTCTACAAATCTCAGTATGTTTCCTTTGAGATTTCGTTGTAAATACAAAATCTACCAGCCCAAACTTTTGTTATTTATATTGTGAACGTATTTTTTTTTTAAATTATTTCTTTCAGAGGACTAATAAAATATTTATATAAAGGTGATATTTCTTGTTTAGTGTTTTATATAGCTAGATTATTAATTTGAATCTCTCTTTGTTTTATAAATGATACAATTATTTATTGATTGTAAATAGATATATTAGTTAAATAAATAAATAGATATGCCATTTAAATAAATTAATTATAAAATATCACATGTAATGTATATTCTATTACGTCCCTTTCCTCATGAAACTATAACAGAGATTATGTTGAGTTCCCAGTTGGCGTACATTAAACGAAGCGCCATTTCGTTTGACGACTTGTGTATATCTCTAGGTATTGTGTTCATCAATTCTGCATTTCTTTGTCTTTCTGAGTATTTCTGTTAGGTACGTATCGCTATATAGTGACTTTTACCTTATTCTTACCTGGGGCGGGTATTGGTGTAGTGGTTATGATCACGGACTTGTAAGTGGGAGGACTCCAGTTCGAGTCCAGCGTGTAACTGCTAAATTTTATATTTGTTTAAAAAATGTTAATAGTAAAGTAGGTGCTTCCGCCCCCGTCCGCGACACCTAATTTGGTAGTTGGACGTTTAGCCCGCCTGAAGAAATAGGCATTATTTTACTTTTTACTTACCTTATTCTTACCTAACTTGCTTATTTCTATGATCTGAGCCGTTGCTAAATCCGTTTCATTAGTTGTTTTACATCTACAGATCTATGTGATTTTTACCAACAATAATTTCAAACATAATTCGTCCTAGGAGTCTTTTTGCTATTCACATTTTCATTGCCTGCACAACGGTAATTTCTAGCTCCTACATTATCACCTAATATTGGACTTCTTTTTTTGCCCTTTTTCCTACTAATATTAATTCTTCTTAGGTCTTGTAATATCTAGTTTGTCTGCAAAATGTAGTATATCCAATCTTTTGAATATTGTTTGCTATATATTTTTATTAAAACAAAGAAAGCTATATATTTTTATTAAAACAAAGTATTCAATCAATCAATCAATCATACTTTATTTACAATAAATATACAAAAAATTTACAAGGCTCTAGGAGTGTCAGCTTTAGCAGCTATAACCTCCTAAATGTAAATATATACAATTGTCTATTATATAATGATTTGGGAAAAATTTTAAAAAACCCAAGCTATATGCGGTCATTTCTTTATAGTATAGCGCTCCTCACTCTCCTGTGCCTGAGCAGCCCAACCCCCAAGTCATAGTAACCTATTACTCTGCAGAGTTGATTGGTGTTAATTTGCACCTTCAAAAAATTTCTCTGTGGCGACTCTGATATATTGTTCAACATAGTCGATGCTCTTACAAACATGTAGGTCTAGGATTCGGGTATACCTGGGTGAGGAAGTTACTAATCTCAGGAACTTATTTTGCATCACCTGCAACGAGGCGACACTATATTGACATGCCAAGCTGCAGGAGGGTCAATCATATAATAACATTGGTCTAACCATTGACTTGTAAAGCAAATGTTTATTCTCTTGGGAGAGATCAAGACTCCCTACAAAACATGGGAAATATCACTCGTATAGCCGCCCTTCCCCTATTGATTCTGTCCCTTATGTGGTTAGCAAAGGTAAGTCTCCGGTCGAGAACCTAGATACTTGGACAATGGTAGACCAAGGTATTGGCAGACATCCGAAACTGACATGCCGATACCACGCCGGCCTGCGCATGATGAACAAAATAGCCTCAGTTTTAGATTGCAGAACCTCTCGACGCAGAACATAGCCCTATCCTAAACGGTTAACATTTGTATCCAGTCTCCAGGAGGAGACATAAATAGCTATGTCGTCCGAGTACAGCGCCAGTCTGACGTCCTTATGGCGTGGCAGGAGGTTAAGGTAAATGAGAAAAAGAACTGGTCCTATAATAGATCCTTGTTGAAGTCCTGCAGTCACTTTGTGAGGTTGAGACAAAGCCATATTGTAAGATACGCGAAATTCTCTATTACTAAGGTAAGGAGTTCAGGAGGGAAATTATACTCCATCAGTCTACAAACCAATCCATAGTTCCATACAGTATCAAATGCCTTTTGGATGTCCAACAAGATCATATCCGTATTTGTTGTGGTGGTTGGTTCCGCAGAGCTGGAAAGCATCAGAGACATTTTCCGTGGTAGCCTGCTTCATGGAAGATGAGCGAACGCCCGAAACCGATCGATGACCACAAAATGAAGCAGGCTACCACGGAAAATGTCACACTCGTATGTTTGCGGTGGTTGAATGCCTTAGTTATACGTCCACGACCCTGGTTAATTGAGCAGTAGTGGGTAACCTGCTCCAAACCCAAACTGCTCTTCTTTAATGATCTGATTGGCATCCAAGTAGCGATTAATTCTAGTTAACAAGATCTTCTCAAAAATCTTGCTGACGATCGAACAGATTAAAACATCAATTAAGGAGTGATTCGAAAAAGATAGCTGATGCTGTCGCAGTTCTGTTTAATTAGTTAGCCTCATCTTTGAAAAACTCTCTTATGTGTAAAAGCATTCTTACATCTTACAAAGAGCTGAGCGCTAAATAAGTAATTTAAGTGATAAATTTTCTCTAGTAACTCTTGCTGTTTCATACCGTGAGTATTGTTATTTGTATTCTTAGTGTTACATATTTTTTGTTGTTAGTTTCTTGTAATTTTATGTGTCCAAACGCAATCAATGAACTGGTACTAGTTTGTGTTTCATGGATGTTTATTATGATTATTTTAATTTCTCCTCTAGAGTTCTGTCCGCATGGTTGTCAATATGGTCATATTTGTTACAGGAATATTACTTTACCGAGTGTATGAACCCTCGGTACTTTCTTGTGTCCAGCCCAGGTAAAAATATATTGGTGGAGGTGTTTCCATAAGCCTTTTATGTATAAGTGCATTGCTCGTGTGAGACAAACGTATTGTTATATTCTTATTCTCAAACCTTTGTTCTGTTTACCCGTTCACACTCTAATGTGAAATGTATTGATTAATCCTCATCCTTATGCCTCGGTGTCCTCACTTCTTTGTTGAGAGCGTTAAAGGAATCTCCTTCTATTGAGTTCCTTGATCCGCTTGATCACGCCAGTTGAAATTCCTCCCTGCAGATTTAAATTTCTGAGGGACAAACCAATTATAAGCAGGGTTGTCATATTAGTTCTAGCAGCTTCCACTATAATACTGTTCTTCTAATTATGCAATCCGGCAACCCCCGTTTAGGACTTATAAATGTGCGCCACAATGTGGTTCTTCACTTTCCCATTTAAGATCGGATTTTAAATCACGCTAGACTAGACAGACTAAGCCCTTGTATTAGAGCTTAATTTTGTGGTAATATCTTTAATATAAGGTCATCAATCAGACTATCTCTATAGAGGGGGATAAAAGCCATATACCATAGCACTAACGATTTAAAAATAATCTCTGTAGAACCTTGAACTTCATAAGACTTACTTGTTCGTCATCGCAATCTTCTATATTAGAAAGAGTATTTAGATCATTTTGTACTGCACACAACCTCCCTGCAATATGTCTATAGGTCCATCACAATCCAAGTCTTAACCTTCTACTAAAAGAAGATAGCTCAGCTTAGTAAAATTCTTTATTATCACCTCCAGGAAATCTTTGTTCTTTTAGTTGTATACTAACCAAAAATCTTTAACTTCGTTTAACCTTTTTGCTGTTTTCTTATCCCCTTCTTCTCCAAAGATGAATCTAAAATTTTTAGTATTATTACTTTTTTAATTTAAAGGGCGTCAACATCTATGGTCATTGGCGACCGGAGCATCCTCAGTGCACTGCCGGCCTCTGGACAGTGTTCTCTCGTTACAGACAACACTGTTCATCACCGGACGGTGAGCTGGGAAGGTTTAGTATTATTATTATTATTATTATTATTTCTATCAATAACTAATATTGATATCTTTGAATCTCTGAATTTTTAATCTTTTTAAATAGGAATTTCTGGATATCTGCATTAAAGTTTATATATATAATACACAGTAGAGATTACTGTTAGTTATTAATGTATAAATTGGTTTAGTATCAAGTTCTATGGAATTAACAGAAATACATAGATTAATAATTAGTAGGACAGAGTGCTTAACGGCTTAAAATTATATTTTAATAATTAATATAATCAATACAAGGATGGTATTCAAATTACTTGACAAAGCATATATGTTAATACCTAGTATTGTACAATTTAATTAAATACCAATTCCGTTCATTGGATCTAGCTTTATAACAGAGTAAAATCATTGTTGTCATGTAGATGTGGCCAATGATGGTATATTTGTAAAGCTCAATCTAGTGCGACCTAGGAGGACATAGATCGTTGATGTCTTTAAAATCTGTAATATGTTAGATATGAATTGATTGTGACTGGTTAATTTCTAGGATTCGTCTCTAGTTTGCTAATCCCCAAGGAGCTATCAACTATCATCAAGAGATATTTTCCATAATAGCCTGCTTCTTTTGTGGTAATCGACCGGTTACGGGCGTTAGCCCATCATCAGGATGTTTTGTCAAAACAGTGTAATAATACAGACTTGCACTAGCAAATTCAGTTTATACACTGGTTTTTAAAAGTGTTTTATTAAGACCTAAGTATGTTAAGAGGGAATTTGTTTATAACTGGGTGGTCTAACACATGTTGCTTTTCACTTTTAAAAAAGCTTGTATACATTGTACCGTAGGTACTCACTGTTTTGATAAAACATCCTGATGATGGGCAAACGGCCAAAGAGCACAATTAGAAGCATGCTATCATGGAAAATATCTATGATTCTTTCCAGCTCTGCGAAGCCAACCACAGTAACCATTAACTAGCTCCTTGGTTGTTTGCATGTGCTGTAGTTATTTAATTCTAAAGTGTGTTTATCTGTTGGGAATCACAATAGGTATATTCAAAGCCTCTCCTTCTACATGGAAATGAAAGTTTTATGATTCTCACTTATGGAAACACCAAGTTTTTTTTGCAAAAGATTAAATTATAGTGAAATTTTTTTGGCTAGTAAACTGGATTTCGAGATTTTGTTCATTTACCCTGCTAATATCTACTTCAGAGAAATATGTGTTGCACTTACACTATTAAACAGTTGCATTTGAATCTAATGTATCAATAAACATTCCGATTCTTTGATGTCCCTTTTGGGAACACACCAGGCGCTCAGAGAAGAAAGTGTTATCACTTGTTTCGGGAATTGTGGCCTGATGATCCATACTTCATAAATTAAATTATTATATAGTTGTTGTGGTGATCATACAAGTATCATACAGATCATACAAGTACAACAAAGTTGACTCAAATTATGCCAATCACCTAAACACTAACAAACACAAAAACCCGATGACAGCACGACCACGATGAAGCTAATTTATTCTGGCCACAAAGGACGACGACTTGACATAATAGAACAACTCGAAATATATAAACACAAGGCACAAAACTTAATAAACGAACAGACAAAATTTGTCAGTGAACCATTATTCAAAACACTCTTCCCACAATAGCAACAGAAACGTAATTACCAGTACAAACATTAAACATACACCAAATAGTTCTTACACAAATTTTAGTTTAGGTATTGTAATGACATGGCAAAGTCATAGCAATGTCAAACCTTCACAACAGATAACCAAGAAAGAATAATTTACAACTAGTGGCCTAGCCAGCTGCCTGACTTCAAGACAAGGCCGCAGCCAAACAAACAAACCAAGGGTAAATACCCTTACATCAAAGCAAGCACCGCAAAGGCTGGCCACTGACCTAAATCGGTGGTTACCAAACTAACCAAGGTCGCACACTAGGACAGATGCCTTGGTGTGAGTGTGGCCAACACTAACATATAAACTCGCCCCATTGGAAGAGGGGATGATTATACGATTACACTTCAATACGTCTTCATATACGAGCAGCAGCTTACGCGTCGCTATACAGTTTTTATTTATACTTATTACTTTAGTGGTGCATCTTAGTTCATTTATCTTTATCATTCTAATTTATTAGTTATTTATCTTCTTTTATTTGTAAGTATTTCTTGTTAATAGTTACCATTTTTTACGTTTAAATTATTGTTCAAATACAGTCTATTTTTATAAAATCCGTGTTAATACTTCGAGCAATAACTTCCAAAAATCTCTAAACTAACTTCCGCCCTCTTCAAGACATCTACTACATACCTCAGGAATCACATTAAACGATTCCGCTACATCTTATAGTATCACGGTGGGATCAGATCATCCAATAAACGATTCCACTACAGTATAGTTTTAAATCTGCTAGTTAAATATATACATATTTGAAAAAAAAAAAATATGTGTGCGTATTTGGATGATGTATGATGTATATGAATGTTGTGTAAAAAAGGTGATATCTAGAGTGGAATGCATAATAAAAAACTTAATTATAAAAAAAAAACATATTTAGGTATACATGCTTGCGAGGATGTGAATGTTGTGTGAAAAAGTGGAATAATGACTGGAATGCGTAATTATAAAGAAATTAATTATAAAAATCGCTTAATTTTAAATGATGTTAGTTTAAATCGTTATTTAATTTAATTTAAATTGATTTTATATTTTATTTTGATTAGTTAATTGTAAAGAAATGTCCCTCCAACAACAGAGTTTGAAAATTAGACCCCCACGTGTTCTTTCCATTGTTAGAAAAATTTGCCCTTTAACAACCCAAACAAGTGTTTTCCCACCCAGCGACCATACCCCTTGACCTAGTTTAAGAGTTTAGTTCCAATATAGTTGAAAACACTAGTCAGTGTGTAAACTAAGTTTGCTCTGTGCAAGTCTGTGTTGTCACACTGTCTGAAAAACGCATCCTGAAGATGGACGAACGCCCGAAACCGGTCGATGACCACAAAATGAAGCAGGCTACCACGGAAAATGTCTCTGATGCTCTGATGATAAATTATTACTTTTAATACGCCAAAGCCAAACTGTATTTAATATTTAGGGATTGCAAAAAACATTGGATTGAGTGCTAAATAGATGTAATGGTTAACTTAAATAATGGACGTAAGGTTAACAATAAAAATATTTAGATATTGTGAAAAGTATTGATATGAGTGTTACAACGTGCCAGTCCAAGATCAGGGTAGATCAATGTGGGAAAATTTGTGAACCCTGTTTAGAAAAGAATGCTTAAATTTACATTAATAACCTGCCAATTTATTTACATCAGGAAGCTACATTGAAACAAATGGCAACAGAATAGCAATTATAACCATTAAACGAGAAATTAAATAGTGTGTTTTGATGGGCTATGTCACATTAAATCTGAATACGCTCTGAAACTCGATGAAATTTTAGCAAAACTTCGACTGATTGATGTTCTCATATAGGATCGTCATCTAGAGTTGGTGTTACATGACGACGCTATTCTTTTAAGTTGTTAGCCAAACGAAGAAAAACTTTTAACTGCCATCCATCTTATCCTACAAATCTTTTGTGGGGTTTAAATCTAGCAAAAGAAATTCCTTTCTTTTTGTTTTGGCTTTGTCGAAAAAATGTCCCAGACAAATGTCATTAAATTAAATAAAAGTTTGAAGATTTAGATTTGATGTTAATATTATTAATTAAGTAATAACTTTTATAACTTTACCATTTAAAGTTTGGCCAAAATTGATGAAGATTAGTTAATCTTACTTTAATCCATAATTACTTTAAACTTTCCTTCTTAATTTATAACCTAGTTTTACATTTTTTTTTTTGTTTAATTTCACTTAAAACTGAATAGTTGACAATTTAGATTTATATAATAATAATCACTTATTCACTTTCATTTTGATTTGACATGCTACAAGTATAACAAACTATAATAACTAACTTTCTTTGTTTATAATAGATATATATCCACGTAGTTTTCTGTAAAATAATATGCAGAGAAGAAGTCATTTGAATATGGTTACCTAGCTGATACCAGTGTGCTGGATATTAGTAGTGAGCCGAGAAAATATTATGTAATATAAGGGCAAACTTTCTGTTTGCGGTTTGCACAGGAAATAGATTTTGGTCTAACAAAATATAGCTCCCATTTTATAGTGTAATATTTAAACCAGTAAATTGAATAAATGTATATTATTTATGCGGATGTTGTGGTGTTGAGAATTTAATAAAATTTGTTTAAAATTTCCATTTTTTTAAATAAATTTATCTATTCATTTTATTTTCTTTATTCTATAGATCGAAGTGGAGAATAAATTGTATTGATACTATAATTTATTCATGGTAATTTGTTGTTACTGATTCCCCGGCAACAATCTAATGTAATCTATGTTTTTGCTTTTGTTAGTGTAATGGTACCGCAAAGATAATGCAACCACAACAGTTAGAAGAGAGGCCCTCTCTAGTTAACAGAGACTACTCTCTGACTTAGGCAGGCTAGAGTGGAAGAACCTGTGTATATAAGCCAGTGGGAATTATCTAGAGTATATCTATCAGATACAACCATACAACTGTGCATCGCATAGTGTCATATCTTTACTCTCACCATTCATTCTATTATTTATAGATTCCCACTCAGGTTCTCCCACTCTAGCCTGCCTAAGTCAGTGAGTAGTCTCTGTTAACTAGAGAGGGCCTCTCTTCTCTCTGCTGTGGTTACATTGTTTTTGCGGTTTACCATTAAAGTTTGTTTTAAAATTTCTAAACTATGGCCCACAACTGTTTGGAATCTTTTAACTTTAGTTAGTTTATAGTTAATAAGTTCAAAATTAAATATTTTCTCATTAAACAAAGTTTGTTTATATACTCTTCTAGCGACAATAAATTCTTTCCTATATGAAATATTAACTTTAGAATTTTTATATATTTTGAAAGCATTGGACAGTTTTCTTTTTATAGATCGACACTTAAAATTGAATCAAGAATTACTTTGCAATCGGAAAAACTATTAGAGTTATTATTTTTTTTTTTTAATTATCATATCACTCACATCAGCTGAGAAATAAATTAGCTTTTTTTTTTAAAAAAAAAAATCTGGTGTGAAACACTCACACAACTTTCTCTTACTCCAGTTCTCAAAATGATAATTGACAAATTTTATACTTTGTGTACCAAATTTAATGAAATTCGTCGAAAAAAAAGAGTAAAAGCGCCTTCCGGTTACTAATTTTTTGATCGAATTCAGCCATCTATTATTCTAACTAAATTTTGATGATAGAATTGTATAATCAACTAGGATAGCACTTTGATGAAAATCTAACCCCACCCCTCCCCTAAAAGTGCCCTTAAAAGAATTTTCCAGAGAAATGTTTTAGATAAAAGTTGTAGATCTTTGCATGTTTAGTTTATATACGAAGTTTCAAAAAAATCGTCGGAGCCATTTTTGAGAAAATTGCGAAAAAGTGAATAAATCATTTAGTAAAGTGGTAAAGTAATTGCACTTCCGGTCATCCGATTTTTTCAAACTCGGAATTTCAACAACATATTTAATTCTAATTAACATTATTTAGATGACAGAATTTTCTAATAAACTGAAATAGCACTTTATATAGAAACCTAACCCCACCCCTCCCCCAAAAGTGCCCTTCCACTGCATTTTCCCCGGAGACAATGTTTCAAATAAAAGTTGTAGCTCTTTGTATGTGTGGTTGATTTTTAAAGTTTAAAAGAAAATCGTCGGAGCTTATTTTTGAGAAAATCGCAAAAAAGTAAAAAATCCAACTAGTAAAACTGGTACTTCGGTGAGGAATTTTGACAGATAACGTAGTGTCAGTCCCACAGTATACCTAAACGGAATATCAAGTTTCACTTTCTACTGTTTTTCGTTTTTTGAGCTATGCTGTTCATACATACATACACACACCACCACACACACACACCACACACACACACAGACCATTTGCTAAAAACCACTTTTTTGGTCTCAGGAGACCTCAAAACGGATATTTCCGGTGAAAACTCGATATCGAAAATTTGACACGCTTACAATACTTCCTCTTACTAGGAGTAAGAGAAAGTAATAACATAGATAAAATCTCGTTCATTTACAAAAACTTCAAAGGGTGGCAAATTTTTTGAAAACAATTTTTTTTGTTGTTGTGTTATTCCAAACATTCTTGGTAGTGAATATTTATCGTATATTATATATCCCTAAATTAGAAATCCTATTTCTGTCTGTGCTGCCCCTTTATGTTTTTGAAGTTGGACGGTGTAGGATAACAGGACCGTTTATAAAATTGCCGCAGCACTGCACTGTCAGAGATGTGCCCTGGATAATAGAACAAGAGACATTCTCAGAAATCTGTGAAATACCAGCGGATCTCCAAATGTCATTTGTAAAATAAATATGGAGTCTTTGCAATTAGATTGGTATGGCCATGTGACTGGAACGGGAAATGAAAAGGGAGAACAAACATTTATTCCAAGCCAGATACATAGCTAAATAGAGTAAATGAGGAATCATATCAAATTTGTGGACATATTGAGAGATTATGGCAGCCAATGGGGCAAATCCTTTGCATTGATGCAGGAAGGATAACTGTTTGTTCGCATACATAGAAAAGCTTTCTGTGTTCAGTAGTGTAATAGCAAGAGAGAGAATTACATTAGCAAGAGAGTAATTAGGTTTGATTAATTAAACGAGATATGAAAGTAGATGTAAATAGGTGGTTCTGGCGGCAAAATTTTTGAGCCCCAGGCACTTATGAATTTACGCCCGAAGGCAGGGGTCTGGCGCGCGGCTACAAAATTACGATGAGACCCCCATCTGATTTTTAACCAGGGAAAAAAAATATTTTTGAGCCGGGAGATGGCATGCGAGACATGCGGCTACGTTTTGAAAAATCTAGCTTGAAAACAATCTAAGGTAAAAAGAATATTTTTGAGCCGGGAGATGGCATGCGAGACATGCGGCTACGTTTTGAAAAATCTAGCTTGAAAACAATCTAAGGTAAAAAGAATATTTTTGAGCCGGGAGATGGGCATGCCTGACCTGCGGCTATGTTTTATAATATTTAGCTTGAAAACAGTCTAAGGTAAAAAAAATATTTTTGAGCCGGGAGATGGGCATGCCTGACCTGCGGCTATGTTTTATAATATTTAGCTTGAAACATTTTAAGGACTTTAATAATGTTTTTGAGCCGTGAACTGTCATCCAAGTCGAGGGCTACTATTTTATAATATTTAGCTAAACACTTTAATATTTTAGCTAAACACATTCTAAGGACTTTATTATCATATTTGAGCCGGGAGATGGCATACAAGACTAGGGCTAAGATTTTACAAAATTTAGCTAAAGACTTTAATATTTTTTGATATTTTGTTCATGTTTACACTTATAATATTTTAGATAAACACATTCTAAGGACTTTAATAATGTTTTTGAGCCGTGAGATGGCATACATGACTAGGGCTAAGTTTTTATAATATTTAGCTTGAAACATTTTAAGGACTTTAATAATGTTTTTGAGCCGCGAGATGGCTTCCAAGTCTTGGGGGCAAACATTTTATAATATCTAGCTAAAGACTTTAATATTTGTTTTGATATTCAATACTTAGTGTTAGGTTATTACCATATGATTAGTATTATTATTCTGTACTGTTTGACATAGAGTTGAGTGTGAGTGAGTTTGAAATAAATAATTTAATTGGAACAGTGTTTCGTTATTTCAATACTTGAAACAACTATTTACGGAACGCCAAACATATGATCATAAATTTTAAATAATTAGTGTCACATTCTTACAATCGCTTGAAATAACGTAATTTAATCATATTGATATAAAAAGAAGGCAGGGAGAATGATAATGCATCGTTCTTCTTACACAAGAGCTCTTTGTAACATGATAGGAAATAGACATACTGTAGGCTATACTTCATTTTTATTCAAGCAATAAAAAACCTTTCATGGTAGATATTTTTATAGACTGGTGTTTGGTTTAACAAATTGCAGCCACAAAAACAATATAAAAGGTACTTTTATCTCATTTCCAAAACATTCAACACACCTACTTTAAACATGTTTTGCTCCTTTATTTTGGATTATTTTTGTTCACAAAGGACAAGAATGTTTTTTTTTTTTTTTAACATTACATTGTCCTAGAAGATTACAAATTTAAATCTACTTCTTTTAACCTTTTAATCCTACATTGAAAAAATCCCGATAAAGCTTAGCTGGTTGTAAATTGTTTTATCTTTTCGTCTTATTAGTTATAACGTCTTTTTAAGACAGGTAAGTGTGTGAATAAAAGTTTTGACACTTTATAGGTATACTAAACAATATGTTAAGGGAGAAAAAAGCACCAGCAGAAAACAAGACCTGCAATTTTACATAAACATTGTTTTTTTTTGTAAAAGGAGCCCATTAGTTACGATTTCTCTGGCAAATTCAACAGAAACAAAAAACAAAAAATGATGATTACTGAAATGAATGACAAGTGTAAACAATAAGTCTACTTGTAATAGCAAGGCAGAGAATTTCATTAGCAAGAGAGAGAACACAGGCCCGAGAGAAGACAGACCCTCCCTGGTACTCTCTGACTCAAGCAGGCTAGAGTGGGAGAACGTGTGCATATAAGCCAGTGGAAATCTATCTAAAGATATCCATCAGATTCAACCATACATCGCATCGTGTCATATCTCTACTCCCACCTTTTATTCTATCAGTCCAGTGCAGTTAGTGTAAACTTATAGCTACATTATAACCGTGCCTTCATAAGTAGATGTAAATAGGTGGTTCTGGCGGCAAAATTTTTGAGCCCCAGGCACTTATGAATTTACGCCCGAAGGCAGGGGTCTGGCGCGTGGCTACAAAATTACGATGAGACCCCCATCTGATTTTTAACCAAGGAAAAAAAATATTTTTGAGCAGGGAGATGGCATGCGAGACATGCGGCTACGTTTTGAAAAATCTAGCTTGAAAACAATTCAAGGTAAAAAGAATATTTTTGAGCCGGGAGATGGGCATGCCTGACCTGCGGCTATGTTTTATAATATTTAGCTTGAAAACAATCTAAGGTAAAAAGAATATTTTTGAGCCGGGAGATGGGCATGCCTGACCTGCGGCTATGTTGTATAATATTTAGCTTGAAAACAGTCTAAGGTAAAAAAAATATTTTTGAGCCGGGAGATGGGCATGCCTGACCTGCGGCTCTGTTGTATAATATTTAGCTTGAAACATTTTAAGGACTTTAATAATGTTTTTGAGCCGTGAACTGTCATCCAAGTCGAGGCTACTATTTTATAAATATTTAGCTAAACACTTTAATATTTTTTGTTCATGTTCCACTTATAATATTTAGCTAGAAACATTTTAAGGACTTTAATAATGTTTTTGAGCCGTGAACTGTCATCCAAGTCGAGGGCTACTATTTTATAATATTTAGCTAAACACTTTAATATTTTTTGTTCATGTTTACACTTATAATATTTTAGCTAAAATACATTTTAAGGACTTTAATAATGTTTTTGAGCCGTGAACTGTCATCCAAGTCGAGGGCTACTATTTTATAATATTTAGCTAAGGACTTTAATATTTTTTTGATATTCAATACTTTGTGTATTTTTATGTATTTAATTATGGTGTCAATAAGGTAGTCATAATAAAACAATTATTTCAAAAAGAAAACTTGTTTATTTTATGTTTATCTTACAAATCAGTTCTATATAAATTATTTATTATGTTTTGTTTTCATAATTACATCAAGAAAATTACAATGGTAAATTTCATCCAAGTCTCTAATAATATTATAATATGAGTGACCGATAAGGCTACATATGCAAGTGTCAGGTCCTACTTTACACTTTTGGGTTTGACCAAACACAACCTATATAATGGAAAGGTTTATGCTTGCTTTTTCTAATATAATCTTTAGAATAATTTTCCAATTCTTTCATACGATTGTATATTCTCATGAACTTAACTGCAACGGCTCCATCTTTTCCTAAGGTAATTTTGGAGAAATCTTGTAGAAATTGTTGGTAGAAAGGGTGTGATGTAACGTAAGTCCACTCCTCCATTTCTTTTATATTGTAACAGCTTGCTAATACAAACACAACTAATCTCTTGTTGGATGTGTTGCATTAGTTTTGTGTTAAAGTATATATTTCATATAATAACAGTATGGGCTTTCCTTTTTATGCAATGTACAAGGACAATCGGTTACCATATTTAAATCTAATACAAGATTACAATACACACATGCTATTGTATCTTTCTTAATATAAACAAATCCATTAAAAGCTAACACATCTCTACTTACACAGTTGTAATTATTACATCTAGTAAAAGTATTTAGTCTAGCTTGAGAGTTGAAAAGATCTAATTTAAATTTGTTAATGTTTGCCCAAGAGGCCAATCTATACACATATTGAAGTGAACAAATATACTTAGTATTATTATGAAAATTACACTTAAAATGATTTACTGGGGGCAATGTTTTTATTGGGGGACACCCAAAATCTTGTAAATCATATACAGGTTTATTCAGTTTCTTTTCTAAAAATAAACACTTTTCCAATCCTTTAGAAAACAAATACGTACAACCTAAAGTGCACCTCTGTAAAATGGGGTCCAACTGTTCGTAATCTAAATCACCATCATCTTGTGCAATTCCATGATGATTGTTCATTAACCATCGGTTAGGAGCACTGGATAAGTTGTTAGCATTGTTGGGCAATTTAAACATCCAACATCCCAAGATGTTTAAGTTTGTGTCAGCAATGGCCATCTCACGAACAATAAACGTATCATCATTATCAAAACTTTTCCTTTTTTGATATCCCTGCAAGTCAATTATTAGAGGATGCATGATGGTGGTGGCACACATACAGTGTATGAATGTGAACTAAATCCTATTAGTATGTTTCCTTGCATTTATATATACACCCCTCTAGAAATATGGTTTAGTACGTGCATGCGCATGTGATGATGAAATTGAAGAAACAGCGTCTAGTTTTACCCGTTCTAAATAATGATTCAAACCTGGAAAAAAGAAGTTTATTTAGACATAGTGCACTTTTCCCCAACATCATTCGTTGTTTAATATGCGGACCAAGTAATTGTGGCAAAACCAATTTGTTATTAACCTTACTTATTCAAAAGAATGGCTTACGTTTTAAAAATTTATACATTTATAGTAAATCACTAAATCAACCAAAATATGAATATTTAAGTCAAGTGATGAAACATGTTCCCAAAATTGGTTATTATAGATATAGTGATATGGACGATATAATTAGTCCACAAGATGTTAAACCTAATTCTGTAATAGTGTTTGATGATTGTGGTTTAGATAGTCAAAATGTGATTAGTGAATTCTTCACCAGAGGTAGACATCAAAATGTGGATACATTCTACCTAATACAAACCTATGCATACGCCAAGAAACATATGCTGCGCGATAATACAAATGTAATCATCGCCTTTAAAATGGATGATTTAAACTTGAAACACATTTATGATGATCATGTTAACGTGGATATGAGTTGGAACAAATTTAGAGAGTTATGCAGTCTGTGTTGGGATGATAAATATGGGTTTTTAGTGATTGATAAGGATAAACCGTTAAATAATGGAAGATATCGTAAAAGCTTTGATATGTATATTGTGGACATTTAGATTTCTCCGTAGTCTCAAGATGGAACGTGCAGTGAAAACAACAAGAAATATTGTAAAAGCTGTTAAATCGTTAAAACGCAAATATAAAGCCTTAAAACATCAAGAACAAGAACAAGAGAGTCTGATTAAAAAACAATTGAAGCCAGTTATAGAACCTTTAGAAGAAATAAGTAGACACGCTAGGAAAAAGCCTAAAATAGATGATGATGAGGATGGTAGCATAATTAAACAAGAAGAAGAAGAAGACGAGGATGATAGCATAAGTAAACAAGAAGAAGAAGACGAAGAAGAAGAAGAAGAGGAGGAAGATTATGAAATGGTAAAATCTTATATAAACTTAAAGAAATCAGCACGTGATTTGCAATATGGTATAAAATTTACTCATTCTGGAAAAATGACAATAGGTAATAAAGAAATTTCCATAAATAATAATAATGATTTCATTATTGATAAACATAGATTTAAGGGAACAAAGGGGTTATATGAATTACTGTTTAAAACAGACCCCAAACATTATAACGATGGTGATTTAAAATCATACAAAGAAATTCTGTTATTATCAAATGCTCATAGAAGACATTATAGTGAAGAGAAACCAATTAATGCTAATCGAGGGAAAAAATATACTTTAATCATATCAAAATTGTTCCCATTCTCAGTAACACCTAGCAAAAAAGGCTATGGATTCATGAAAAATGATGATGTAGTCTACGAATACTACAACGATCCTAATGAATTGGTGGACAGATTAAAATTATGTCTAGCCTCGGAACAAAGTGGAAATAATAGTTTAGGAAATGAAATAATTTCAATTATAAGTGAGCTGAAGGAAGATGGTTACATCAGTTAAGTGGAACAGTGCAAATAGAGGACATGTCCATCGATAAATTTGGAAGATCTTCAGAAATACATCATCATCAAGATTTGTATGATATTTATAATATTGGCAATGATACATATGTAGACTTCAAACATAAAACAATAACAGGAGTTAATACGCCTAAAAAAGGATTGGACGTTGTGAATAAAGAATATTTGGAAAAGTTTATTCTTAAAGAAAATATCGTCACTAAATCATATCTTCAAGAATACATCGACGTTTATGACAGTAAAAGAGTGGAAAATGAAAGGAACCGTTTGCATCAGATATTTGCTACGATTAGAAATAGAATAAGTGAATGGCCTGAACATATGAATGTGACAACACAAATGCTTAGAGACCTTCTTCAGTATCCATGAAAACATGTCTACGATAAAAAAGAAAATAGTTGATGAGTTAATGGCACCTGCTAGAATTCGATTTAAAAGGAGAAAAACTGTACTAAAAGGAATTGATGACTTGTGGCAAATCGATTTACTACATGTTAAGCAGTATGCAAAGTATAATAAAAACAATACTTTCATTTTAACCGTAATTGATTGTTTTTCCAAATATGCTTGGGCTGTGCCAGTGAAGACAAAAAACGCTAATGATGTTACCAATGCTATGAACAAGATATTCCAACAATCTGGAAGAGTGCCTAAAAATATTCAATCCGATAGGGGTTTAGAATTTTATAATTCCAAATTTCAACAGCTTATGAAAAAACAAACATAAATCATTATAGTACTTATTCATCGATTAAAGCATCAATAGTGGAACGATTCAATAGATCATTAATTGGTAGAATTTATAAACAGTTTCATTACAATGGTTCGTATAAATATTTAAATATATTACCATCAATTGTCGATGAATACAATAATACAATTCACTCTGCAATTAAAATGAAACCAGTTGAAGTTAATAAAGGAAATGAAAAAAGTATATTGAAAAACATTTTATTAAAACAAGAGAGCAGCAGCAGCAAGAAACCTCTAAATGTTGGCACAGCTGTTAGGATATCGAAGATTAAAAATGTATTTGCCAAAGGCTATACTGCTAACTGGTCTACGGAAATTTTCTACATTTATAGTGTGCATAATACAGAACCAACTACTTACACTTTACAAGATGCAAATAACCAAATTATTCAAGGTAAATGGTATCGTGAAGAATTATCTCCTGTCAAACATGATAAAGTCTATTTAATTGAAAAAATACTGCAAAGAAAACATGATAAAGTGTTGGTAAAGTATTGAGGAATGAACAGTAAAGGATGGATCAAAAAACAAGACTTGGTATAGTGAAAAAAAACATTTATTGTTGTGTTTCATGTAATACATTATTGTGTTTGTTAATATCTATATTAACACAATTATCATTTTCAGTATTATGTACTTCATCTGTAAAATACATAGTATTTTCCAATGTTATTAACATTAAATTATGTAAATAATTGTTAATTATCCAAGCATTATGTATAATTGACATTATTTGGTTTTTATTTAAATATATTTCTTTAATTATCACATCTGGTGTTGTTGTTATTGTTTCCTTAAGTGTTAACACTTTTCCCTTTTTATGTGCAAGATACATGGAGAGGGTGCTGTCTTCCATAAGCATCGTCACATCTGCATTTATATTTTTCGTCCTCCCAAAATATGAAACGATCTCACCAAATTTCTGCTGTAGATGATGCCAATGAACGAGTGTTAAATTGATTCCAATACGTCTCTTTACTATTTGCACCACAACGTTATAATTATCACCATTATGTTTTGTTAGCCCCACTAACGTTTGAAACTTCTTTTAAATTGTAAAAAAGATGTGGAATAATGAAGAGCGTCACTCATGTTTATTGTATAATGTTTTCAATCAGACTGATTAAAAAAATGATTTGGTGATCAACTAGTTCAGTAAGATACAGCCAGTGGGGAGTGAGGGATGTTGGTCTAAATTCAATCTACAATTAGATGATGAAATGCTGACAAGTGTCAGTATGGCTAGAGTAGTTGGAAGAGGTGTTATCGACTCTGCAATCAATAAACTTCCTTTTGAATTACATCTCCCTGGTTATCGATTTTGCGGCCCTGGAACTAAATTACAACAAAGAATAAATCAAAGCGGTATAAATCCATTAGATGATGCTTGTAAAGCTCATGATATTGCATATTCACAACATAAAAATTTAGAAGCAAGACATAAAGCCGATCAAATATTGGAACAAGAAGCTTGGAAAAGACTCTTAGCTAAAGATTCTTCGCTCGCAGAGAAAACCAGTGCATTGTTGGTGGGAAATATAATGAAAGCTAAAGTTAAATATGGAGCTGGCAAACGGCGACATCGTCCTTCATTTAATCAATTATTAAAAGTAGCAGCAGTTGGAAAAAAGAATAATAGCGGTGATGTGTTGAAATCGGTTAAATGTGCTTTGAAAAAAGCTAAAGATTACCTAAAAACAAAACCAAATAATATTAAAGCACCAAGAGTTATTCCATTGAGGAAGAAACCATGGGTAGGAGGCGTACTACCGCTAATTCCAATACTTGCAGGCCTGTCGGCGTTAGGTTCATTGGCTGGAGGTGCGGCAACCATAGTGAGAACAGTAAAAGACATAGATCAAGCGAAAAAAACTCTTCAAGAACAAAAAAGACACAATATGGTTATGGAAGGACAGAAGGTTGGGCAAGGACTCTGCCTGAAACCGTATGGAAAAGGTTTAGGCCTTTATCTAAAACCTTACAACAGAAATTAAATCTACCAAATCGGGCACTTACAAATTATGATATAACTAAGGTTGCCAACAAATATTTACCACATTTCCGGGGCGTATTCATGAGAGATAATCTACCATCACGTCCTAGGACTCAAGAACAAGGTATAATCAATTTGGATTCTTCAAAGAATACTGGTACTCATTGGACAGCATATTCTAAAAAGGGAATAAAGTGTTCTATTTTGATAGTTTTGGTAATTTAAAACCGCCTAAAGAATTGTTAAAGTATTTAAAGACATCTATTATAATAGAGAACGCTATCAAAAGCGAAACCCTTGGAACTGTGGCCATTTATCTTTACAGTTTCTGCTGAGAGAGCAAGCGGCAAACAATGTCTAGCTATTCTTTTCTTCTAACTGGTTTTGATTCTGTATTGCATGCATCCATATTTCCACCATTGGAATTGGATGCAAATAGAAATTATAGTGTTGGACTATTACGACTAGAAACGTACAATTCAATACCAAATGTGGAGGCTGGAGTGAACAATAAATTCCATTTCAATTTCGATAATAAATTATATGTTATAGAAATGCCAACTGGTACGTATGAAATTGGTGCTATTGAAAGATATCTTAGAACGCTGTTGTTGAACAAAAATAAGTCGCTTGTGTTGCATTTAATGCCAAATCACAATACGTTAAAGACTTCGCTTAAAACAACATTTGAAGTGGATTTTACACAACCCCACAGTATTGGGCCACTATTGGGGTTCAATAAAGTGATTTTACCACCAAACAAAACACACATCTCCAACAATATTATAGATATAAATCCGGTGAATGCGATCAGTGTTGAGTGTAACATTGTAAGTGGATCATATAATAATGGAAACCCAAGTCACAGTTTACACACATTTTCACCATTAGTGGCAGCAGGTTATAAAATAGTGGAAACTCCATCACCAGTTATTTACCTCCCCATTAATACAAATTATATCGACAATATCAGTGTAAGATTGGTAGATCAAGCCGGACGTTTGATATCCTTCAGAAAGGAAAGATTTACAATTTGTCTACATATAAAGGAAGGATAATGGGTATTGATTTTAACAACATTTTTTCTTCTTCTTCTTTGGGCAATAATTTTATACTTAAAGCAAAACAAGGAAAAAGTAACATTAGTGCTAAAGCAGAAAGTGAACAACAACGACGTCGACCTTTATCAATAAGCAACGTCAAGTTTTTAAAATCAATAGGATACAAAGTGCACAGATATGGATCACATATTAAACATTAATCAAGAGGTTACTTTCAACGACAATATTGAAAGCTATGAATATCATTCGTATACGCCATTTAACTCATCAGGCCTCTCAAATAATGATGAAATTCGCATCACCATGTTCCAAACTGATGTGTACACATTACCAAGTGAAAGTTATCTGTTCATCGAAGGCAAGTTGGAGAAAGGCGAAGCTGAAAATGCTACTTATGCCAAACTAATAAACAATGCTTTTGCATTTCTATTTGATGAAATTAGATTTGAAATCAATTCAGTGGAAGTTGATAGTGTTAGAAATGTTGGTATTGCTAGCACATTGAAAATATATGCATGCTTTTTCCCCTCTCAAATTAGAGCTTTGGAAAATGCTGGAATTGTTGACCCAAATGAGGCTAACACATCAACTATTGTTAATGCAGACCAGCGTTTCAACGTTTGTCTACCACTTAGATATCTATTAAATTCCTTTGAAGATTATAAGAAAATATTGGTAAATGTGAAACAAGAATTAATATTAAAAAGATCCAGAAGTGATTTGGATGCTCTTGTTGGTGATGCAGTGACGGCTAAAGATTGTACTATTACATTGGAGAAAGTTGTTTGGAATATTCCACATATTAAGCTATCAGACCAGGCGAAACTACATATTTATAAGATTATCGAGAGTGGTAAGCCGATACCGCTAGCTTTTAGATCCTTAGAATTACATGAATATCCGAATTTACCTACAACTAATAAAATCACTTGGCATGTGAAAACATCAAATCAATTAAAGAAACCAAGATATGTGATTTTAGCCTTTCAAACCGACAGAAAAGATAATATGGCACAGAACAAATCTATTTTTGATCCTGCTGATCTACGAAACGTTAAGCTTTATTTAAACGATTACAAGTATCCGTACAACGATATGCATTTGAATTTCGAAGAGGGTAAAATTTCACCATTATTTGAAGAATATGTTAGATTTCGTAAGAATACTATGGAATGACAAGAATCGAGTCGTTATTTGACAGAAAAGGATTTGCTCAAACACCCATTGTGGTAATTAATTGTGAAAGACAGCCGGATAGGTTAAATACATCTGTAGTTGACATTCACATACACATTGAAACTAATAGACCAATTCCACAAAAAAACAAATGCTTTTTGTTTAATAATTCATGATACGCTTATGGAATATACACCATTGAATGGTTTAGTACGTAGATATTAGTAAAATGTATTTAAAATAGCTAGAACGTAATATTATTATAATTGGTTTTTTGCTATATTAAAATATTTTATAAATTATGAGAAATGTATAAATTATAATTGGGTTTTTTAAAATATTATTTTATCATAATATGTTATTTTTATAAGATATAATAAATTATCGTTCTAAAATGAGTTGTTTTTTTTTGAGCCCCAAGACCGGATATTCTTATTGCGTTAGTACGACTAACTCTATCTTATTATGTGTTAAAATTATGTCAATAAATTTTTTAATCTTATTTTTAAAATAAAAAATTATTATTATTATTATAGAAATGTGCGTACTACTAATGGTGTTAAAATTATATCAAATAAATTTTTTAATCTTATTTTTAAAATAAAAAATTATTATTATTATTATTATTATAGAAATGTGCGTACTACTAATGGTGTTAAAATTATATCAAATAAATTCATAATCTTATTTT
>JAAEAF010014125.1:0-16067 GCA_011037195.1 Triatoma infestans
TGCCTGACCTGCGGCTATGTTTTATAATATTTAGCTTGAAAACAGTCTAAGATAAAAAAAATATTTTTGAGCCTGGAGATGGCATGCCTGACCTGCGGCTATGTTTTATAATATTTAGCTTGAAACATTTTAAGGACTTTAATAATGTTTTTGAGCAGTGAGATGTCATCCAAGTCGAGGGCTACTATTTTATAATATTTAGCTAAACACTTTAATATTTTTTGTTCATGTTTACACTTATAATATTTTAGCTAAAATACATTTTAAGGACTTTAATAATGTTTTTGAGCCGTGAACTGTCATCCAAGTCGAGGGCTACTATTTTATAATATTTAGCTAAACACTTTAATATTTTTTGTTCATGTTTACACTTATAAATATTTTAGCTAAAATACATTTTAAGGACTTTAATAATGTTTTTGAGCCGTGAACTGTCATCCAAGTCGAGGGCTACTATTTTATAATATTTAGCTAAGGACTTTAATATTTTTTTGATATTCAATACTTTGTGTATTTTTATGTATTTAATTATGGTGTCAATAAGGTAGTCATAATAAAACAATTATTTCAAAAAGAAAACTTGTTTATTTTATGTTTATCTTACAAATCAGTTCTATATAAATTATTTATTATGTTTTGTTTTCATAATTACATCAAGAAAATTACAATGGTAAATTTCATCCAAGTCTCTAATAATATTATAATATGAGTGACCGATAAGGCTACATATGCAAGTGTCAGGTCCTACTTTACACTTTGGGTTTGACCAAACACAATCTATATAATGGAAAGGTTTATGCTTGCTTTTTCTAATATAATCTTTAGAATAATTTTCCAATTCTTTCATACGATTGTATATTCTCATGAACTTAACTGCAACGGCTCCATCTTTTCCTAAGGTAATTTTGGAGAAATCTTGTAGAAATTGTTGGTAGAAAGGGTGTGATGTAACGTAAGTCCACTCCTCCATTTCTTTTATATTGTAACAGCTTGCTAATACAAACACGACTAATCTCTTGTTGGATGTGTTGCATTAGTTTTGTGTTAAAGTATATATTTCATATAATAACAGTATGGGCTTTCCTTTTTATGCAATGTACAAGGACAATCGGTTACCATATTTAAATCTAATACAAGATTACAATACACACATGCTATTGTATCTTTCTTAATATAAACAAATCCATTAAAAGCTAACACATCTCTACTAACACAGTTGTAATTATTACATCTAGTAAAAGTATTTAATCTAGCTTGAGAGTTGAAAAGATCTAATTTAAATTTGTTAATGTTTGCCCAAGAGGCCAATCTATACACATATTGAAGTGAACAAATATACTTAGTATTATTATGAAAATTACACTTAAAATGATTTACTGGGGGCAATGTTTTTATTGGGGGACACCCAAAATCTTGTAAATCATATACAGGTTTATTCAGTTTCTTTTCTAAAAATAAACACTTTTCCAATCCTTTAGAAAACAAATACGTACAACCTAAAGTGCACCTCTGTAAAATGGGGTCCAACTGTTCGTAATCTAAATCACCATCATCTTGTGCAATTCCATGATGATTGTTCATTAACCATCGGTTAGGAGCACTGGATAAGTTGTTAGCATTGTTGGGCAATTTAAACATCCAACATCCCAAGATGCTTAAGTTTGTGTCAGCAATGGCCATCTCACGAACAATAAACGTATCATCATCATCAAAACTTTTCCTTTTTTGATATCCCTGCAAGTCAATTATTAGAGGATGCATGATGGTGGTGGCACACATACAGTGTATGAATGTGAACTAAATCCTATTAGTATGTTTCCTTGCATTTATATATACACCCCTCTAGAAATATGGTTTAGTACGTGCATGCGCATGTGATGATGAAATTGAAGAAACAGCGTCTAGTTTTACCCGTTCTAAATAATGATTCAAACCTGGAAAAAAGAAGTTTATTTAGACATAGTGCACTTTTCCCCAACATCATTCGTTGTTTAATATGCGGACCAAGTAATTGTGGCAAAACCAATTTGTTATTAACCTTACTTATTCAAAAGAATGGCTTACGTTTTAAAAATTTATACATTTATAGTAAATCACTAAATCAACCAAAATATGAATATTTAAGTCAAGTGATGAAACATGTTCCCAAAATTGGTTATTATAGATATAGTGATATGGACGATATAATTAGTCCACAAGATGTTAAACCTAATTCTGTAATAGTGTTTGATGATTGTGGTTTAGATAGTCAAAATGTGATTAGTGAATTCTTCACCAGAGGTAGACATCAAAATGTGGATACATTCTACCTAATACAAACCTATGCATACGCCAAGAAACATATGCTGCGCGATAATACAAATGTAATCATCGCCTTTAAAATGGATGATTTAAACTTGAAACACATTTATGATGATCATGTTAACGTGGATATGAGTTGGAACAAATTTAGAGAGTTATGCAGTCTGTGTTGGGATGATAAATATGGGTTTTTAGTGATTGATAAGGATAAACCGTTAAATAATGGAAGATATCGTAAAAGCTTTGATATGTATATTGTGGACATTTAGATTTCTCCGTAGTCTCAAGATGGAACGTGCAGTGAAAACAACAAGAAATATTGTAAAAGCTGTTAAATCGTTAAAACGCAAATATAAAGCCTTAAAACATCAAGAACAAGAACAAGAGAGTCTGATTAAAAAACAGTTGAAGCCAGTTATAGAACCTTTAGAAGAAATAAGTAGACACGCTAGGAAAAAGCCTAAAATAGATGATGATGAGGATGGTAGCATAATTAAACAAGAAGAAGAAGAAGACGAGGATGATAGCATAAGTAAACAAGAAGAAGAAGACGAAGAAGAAGAAGAAGAGGAGGAAGATTATGAAATGGTAAAATCTTATATAAACTTAAAGAAATCAGCACGTGATTTGCAATATGGTATAAAATTTACTCATTCTGGAAAAATGACAATAGGTAATAAACAAATTTCCATAAATAATAATAATGATTTCATTATTGATAAACATAGATTTAAGGGAACAAAGGGGTTATATGAATTACTGTTTAAAACAGACCCCAAACATTATAACGATGGTGATTTAAAATCATACAAAGAAATTCTGTTATTATCAAATGCTCATAGAAGACATTATAGTGAAGAGAAACCAATTAATGCTAATCGAGGGAAAAAATATACTTTAATCATATCAAAATTGTTCCCATTCTCAGTAACACCTAGCAAAAAAGGCTATGGATTCATGAAAAATGATGATGTAGTCTACGAATACTACAACGATCCTAATGAATTGGTGGACAGATTAAAATTATGTCTAGCCTCGGAACAAAGTGGAAATAATAGTTTAGGAAATGAAATAATTTCAATTATAAGTGAGCTGAAGGAAGATGGTTACATCAGTTAAGTGGAACAGTGCAAATAGAGGACATGTCCATCGATAAATTTGGAAGATCTTCAGAAATACATCATCATCAAGATTTGTATGATATTTATAATATTGGCAATGATACATATGTAGACTTCAAACATAAAACAATAACAGGAGTTAATACGCCTAAAAAAGGATTGGACGTTGTGAATAAAGAATATTTGGAAAAGTTTATTCTTAAAGAAAATATCGTCACTAAATCATATCTTCAAGAATACATCGACGTTTATGACAGTAAAAGAGTGGAAAATGAAAGGAACCTTTTGCATCAGATATTTGCTACGATTAGAAATAGAATAAGTGAATGGCCTGAACATATGAATGTGACAACACAAATGCTTAGAGACCTTCTTCAGTATCCATGAAAACATGTCTACGATAAAAAAAAAATAGTTGATGAGTTAATGGCACCTGCTAGAATTCGATTTAAAAGGAGAAAAACTGTACTAAAAGGAATTGATGACTTGTGGCAAATCGATTTACTACATGTTAAGCAGTATGCAAAGTATAATAAAAACAATACTTTCATTTTAACCGTAATTGATTGTTTTTCCAAATATGCTTGGGCTGTGCCAGTGAAGACAAAAAACGCTAATGATGTTACCAATGCTATGAACAAGATATTCCAACAATCTGGAAGAGTGCCTAAAAATATTCAATCCGATAGGGGTTTAGAATTTTATAATTCCAAATTTCAACAGCTTATGAAAAAACAAACATAAATCATTATAGTACTTATTCATCGATTAAAGCATCAATAGTGGAACGATTCAATAGATCATTAATTGGTAGAATTTATAAACAGTTTCATTACAATGGTTCGTATAAATATTTAAATATATTACCATCAATTGTCGATGAATACAATAATACAATTCACTCTGCAATTAAAATGAAACCAGTTGAAGTTAATAAAGGAAATGAAAAAAGTATATTGAAAAATATTTTATTAAAACAAAAGAGCAGCAGCAGCAAGAAACCTCTAAATGTTGGCACAGCTGTTAGGATATCGAAGATTAAAAATGTATTTGCCAAAGGCTATACTGCTAACTGGTCTACGGAAATTTTCTACATTTATACTGTGCATAATACAGAACCAACTACTTACACTTTACAAGATGCAAATAACCAAATTATTCAAGGTAAATGGTATCGTGAAGAATTATCTCCTGTCAAACATGATAAAGTCTATTTAATTGAAAAAATACTGCAAAGAAAACATGATAAAGTGTTGGTAAAGTATTTAGGAATGAACAGTAAAGGATGGATCAAAAAACAAGACTTGGTATAGTGAAAAAAAACATTTATTGTTGTGTTTCATGTAATACATTACTATGTTTGTTAATATCTATATCAACACAATTATCATTTTCAGTATTATGTACTTCATCTGTAAAATACATAGTATTTTCCAATGTTATTATTAACATTAAATTATGTAAATAATTGTTAATTATCCAAGCATTATGTATAATTGACATTATTTGGTTTTTATTTAAATATATTTCTTTAATTATCACATCTGGTGTTGTTGTTATTGTTTCCTTAAGTGTTAACACTTTTCCCTTTTTATGTGCAAGATACATGGAGAGGGTGCTGTCTTCCATAAGCATCGTCACATCTGCATTTATATTTTTCGTCCTCCCAAAATATGAAACGATCTCACCAAATTTCTGCTGTAGATGATGCCAATGAACGAGTGTTAAATTGATTCCAATACGTCTCTTTACTATTTGCACCACAACGTTATAATTATCACCATTATGTTTTGTTAGCCCCACTAACAGTTTGAAACTTCTTTTAAACTGTAAAAGAGATGTGGAATAATGAAGAGCGTCACTCATGTTTATTGTATAATGTTTTCAATCAGACTGATTAAAAAAATGATTTGGTGATCAACTAGTTCAGTAAGATACAGCCAGTGGGGAGTGAGGGATAGTTGGTCTAAATTCAATCTACAATTAGATGATGAAATGCTGACAAGTGTCAGTATGGCTAGAGTAGTTGGAAGAGGTGTTATCGACTCTGCAATCAATAAACTTCCTTTTGAATTACATCTCCCTGGTTATAGATTTTGCGGCCCTGGAACTAAATTACAACAAAGAATAAATCAAAGCGGTATAAATCCATTAGATGATGCTTGTAAAGCTCATGATATTGCATATTCACAACATAAAAATTTAGAAGCAAGACATAAAGCCGATCAAATATTGGAACAAGAAGCTTGGAAAAGACTCCTAGCTAAAGATTCTTCGCTCGCAGAGAAAACCAGTGCATTGTTGGTGGGAAATATAATGAAAGCTAAAGTTAAATATGGAGCTGGCAAACGGCGACATCGTCCTTCATTTAATCAATTATTAAAAGCAGCAGCAGTTGGAAAAAAGAATAATAGCGGTGATGTGTTGAAATCGGTTAAATGTGCTTTGAAAAAAGCTAAAGATTACCTAAAAACAAAACCAAATAATATTAAAGCACCAAGAGTTATTCCATTGAGGAAGAAACCATGGGTAGGAGGCGTACTACCGCTAATTCCAATACTTGCAGGCCTGTCGGCGTTAGGTTCATTGGCTGGAGGTGCGGCAACCATAGTGAGAACAGTAAAAGACATAGATCAAGCGAAAAAAACTCTTCAAGAACAAAAAAGACACAATATGGTTATGGAAGGACAGAAGGTTGGGCAAGGACTCTACCTGAAACCGTATGGAAAAGGTTTAGGCCTTTATCTAAAACCTTACAACAGAAATTAAATCTACCAAATCGGGCACTTACAAATTATGATATAACTAAGGTTGCCAACAAATATTTACCACATTTCCGGGGCGTATTCATGAGAGATAATCTACCATCACGTCCTAGGACTCAAGAACAAGGTATAATCAATTTGGATTCTTCAAAGAATACTGGTACTCATTGGACAGCATATTCTAAAAAGGGAAATAAAGTGTTCTATTTTGATAGTTTTGGTAATTTAAAACCGCCTAAAGAATTGTTAAAGTATTTAAAACAGTGTGACATCTATTATAATAGAGAACGCTATCAAAAGCGAAACCCTTGGAACTGTGGCCATTTATCTTTACAGTTTCTGCTGAGAGAGCAAGCGGCAAACAATGTCTAGCTATTCTTTTCTTCTAACTGGTTTTGATTCTGTATTGCATGCATCCATATTTCCACCATTGGAATTGGATGCAAATAGAAATTATAGTGTTGGACTATTACGACTAGAAACGTACAATTCAATACCAAATGTGGAGGCTGGAGTGAACAATAAATTCCATTTCAATTTCGATAATAAATTATATGTTATAGAAATGCCAACTGGTACGTATGAAATTGGTGCTATTGAAAGATATCTTAGAACGCTGTTGTTGAACAAAAATAAGTCGCTTGTGTTGCATTTAATGCCAAATCACAATACGTTAAAGACTTCGCTTAAAACAACATTTGAAGTGGATTTTACACAACCCCACAGTATTGGGCCACTATTGGGGTTCAATAAAGTGATTTTACCACCAACAAAACACACATCTCCAACAATATTATAGATATAAATCCGGTGAATGCGATCAGTGTTGAGTGTAACATTGTAAGTGGATCATATAATAATGGAAACCCAAGTCACAGTTTACACACATTTTCACCATTAGTGGCAGCAGGTTATAAAATAGTGGAAACTCCATCACCAGTTATTTACCTACCCATTAATACAAATTATATCGACAATATCAGTGTAAGATTGGTAGATCAAGCCGGACGTTTGATATCCTTCAGAAAGGAAAGAATTACAATTTGTCTACATATAAAGGAAGGATAATGGGTATTGATTTTAACAACATTTTTTCTTCTTCTTCTTCTGGGCAATAATTTATACTTAAAGCAAAACAAGGAAAAAGTAACATCAGTGCTAAAGCAGAAAGTGAACAACAACGACGTCGACCTTTATCAATAAGCAACGTCAAGTTTTTAAAATCATAGGATACAAAGTGCACAGATATGGATCACATATTAAACATTAATCAAGAGGTTACTTTCAACGACAATATTGAAAGCTATGAATATCATTCGTACACGCCATTTAACTCATCAGGCCTCTCAAATAATGATGAAATTCGCATCACCATGTTCCAAACTGATGTGTACACATTACCAAGTGAAAGTTATCTGTTCATCGAAGGCAAGTTGGAGAAAGGCGAAGCTGAAAATGCTACTTATGCCAAACTAATAAACAATGCTTTTGCATTTCTATTTGATGAAATTAGATTTGAAATCAATTCAGTGGAAGTTGATAGTGTTAGAAATGTTGGTATTGCTAGCACATTGAAAATATATGCATGCTTTTTCCCCTCTCAAATTAGAGCTTTGGAAAATGCTGGAATTGTTGACCCAAATGAGGCTAACACATCAACTATAGTTAATGCAGACCAGCGTTTCAACGTTTGTCTACCACTTAGATATCTATTAAATTTCTTTGAAGATTATAAGAAAATATTGGTAAATGTGAAACAAGAATTAATATTAAAAAGATCCAGAAGTGATTTGGATGCTCTTGTTGGTGATGCAGTGACGGCTAAAGATTGTACTATTACATTGGAGAAAGTTGTTTGGAATATTCCACATATTAAGCTATCAGACCAGGCGAAACTACATATTTATAAGATTATCGAGAGTGGTAAGCCGATACCGCTAGCTTTTAGATCCTTAGAATTACATGAATATCCGAATTTACCTACAACTAATAAAATCACTTGGCATGTGAAAACATCAAATCAATTAAACAAACCAAGATATGTGATTTTAGCCTTTCAAACCGACAGAAAAGATAATATGGCATAGAACAAATCTATTTTTGATCCTGCTGATCTACGAAACGTTAAGCTTTATTTAAACGGTTACAAGTATCCGTACAACGATATGCATTTGAATTTCGAAGAGGGTAAAATTTCACCATTATTTGAAGAATATGTTAGATTTCGTCAAGAATACTATGGAATGACAAGAATCGAGTCGTTATTTGACAGGAAAGGATTTGCTCAAACACCCTTTGTGGTAATTAATTGTGCAAGACAGCCGGATAGGTTAAATACATCTGAGTTGACATTCACATACACATTGAAACTAATAGACCAATTCCACAAAAAACAAATGCTTTTTGTTTAATAATTCATGATACGCTTATGGAATATACACCATTGAATGGTTTAGTACGTAGATATTAGTAAAATGTATTTAAAATAGCTAGAACGTAATACTATTATAATTGGTTTTTTGCTATATTAAAATATTTTATAAATCATGAGAAATGTATAAATTATAATTGGGTTTTTTTAAAATATTATTTTATCATAATATGTTATTTTTATAAGATATAATAAATTATCGTTCTAAAATGAGTTGTTTTTTTTGAACCCCAAGACCGGATATTCTTATTGCGTTAGTACGACTAACTCTATCTTATTATGTGTTAAAATTATGTCAATAAATTTTTTAATCTTATTTTTAAAATAAAAAATTATTATTATTATTATTATTATAGAAATGTGCGTACTACTAATGGTGTTAAAATTATATCAAATAAATTCATAATCTTATTTTTTTAAATATAAAAGTATTATGATTAATCAGCCGACAAAGGCGGTATATAGAAACATACCTTATCGCAACAGTATAATATGATTCACCGACTTTATTATTTTATATTTTATCTACACACAGGATGTACTCAGCTTCCCCGCCTTTTATCTTATTATGTGTCAATACAATTTTTAATCTTTTTATATATATATATATATACACACCAGATGTTTATTACTCAGCTTTGTATTTCTAACAAGTGGTGGGGCCTCATATAACAGTATAAATAGTGGAGTAATGTACATTACATCTTCAGCTTTATTCGTCTTCACAACACTCAGGGTAAGTTTAATTTCTATTTTTTCAAATCCAATTAAGTCCTATCTCTAGGAGGAGACCCTCTGATTCTCTTCGGAGCTCAGAGGAACCGACTAGTTAGCTATTCTTCTCAAATCCAATCAAGTCCTCGCACCATGTCTATGTGTAAGTGGCTAGAAGGAGACCCTCTGATTCTCTTCGGAGCTCAGAGGAACCGACTAGTTCGCTATCCAGATGCGGATGTTCTGACGAACGTGTGTAAGCTAGGGCGCTCGGCAAAGTTCCAATCAGCCCCGATAAAACGCTGCACAAGTAGGCTAAGTTCATCCCGAATCCGCTTTGCGGTCGCTGGATGCGGTACAATCAGGCAGGTGCATAGGATGATGGATTTGTTTTTTGTTTTTACATGGGCATAGGATGATGGATTTTACATGTAAAAACTATAAGTATAACTATATTTCAGCTAAAATAATGTCTACAATTATTTTGAAGAAGCTGTTGGAACGATCACCATCCATTATTTATAAACGTATTGGAGATTTGGAAGAAAACAAATCATATCCAATTGCGGCGTTTAAGAAGGTGGAACATACCAAGTTCGGTCCTGGTCTGACAGCAGTGCTCCATGACCAAGAAATTCTAATAAGAGTGTTCCTTCCTAAACGATTTGTAGAAGCGTTGAGCGATGAAGATATTCTCACTTATGAAGGTATGTAGAGCAACACATATTTTATTCTATTTCCCCCCTTAGCATGTAATATATTTTAGTTTTTATTTTAAGATGGTGATCTTGCGTTAATATATAAAGGAGCAAGGGGCAACTTTAACAATATAGAATTTACCCCATCACATAAACCAGGGGTTCCTTCCAGAAGCAAGAAGGCTAAAAAGACACAAACGGACCAAGATTAAATTTTTTCTGTGTAAGTTTTTACATTATGTCATCTCTATCTTGTGTTAAGTGTGGAAAGAGTTTTTCCAAACCATATAATTTAAGAAGGCATGCTTTAACATGCTTACAAAAAACATGTCCTTACTGTGGCAATATATTTCGCACATTGGTGAAATTCTTAATACACATCTCCTCGTTTTGTATTAAATGCGAGGATTGCAACATAGTATTTGACAAAAAATCTCTTTTCTTAAAACATACTTGCCAAAACACACCTCATTCTTCTTCACACATTATGACAGACAATGACAAGAAAGTGTTCAATAAAAAGAAATATCGTATGTTATCGGTTCCTCTACAAGATGGTATAGTAGTTACGGCATTAAATAAATCAGCCCAAAATATTTGTATAAAAAATGTTGACAATATAAAAGACCCGTTGCTATTTTTACAAGAGAAACACAACACACTTCTACAGTTGTTGAGTAAAGCTAGAGAAGAGTTATTAATTTTCAAATCATCCATTCTATTGGAATGTGTTTACAGTCGGTATAGGAATTCTGATCTTGAACAGTTTACCGATGCCAATTTTAAAACTTCCATAGAAGTTATTGACGCTAGTTGCAATTTACTTCACTACCTCCGAAGAGTTTTTGCAAAACTTGTGAGCGAGATTGAAGAATTTCAAACTGGAAACTGGATTCTATTGATAGCATTGTCATTAGAATAACTAAATATCAACCTTTAGGTGGAAGAGGTTACATCGCTTTACCAAAGGAAATAGCCGATAAACGGGCAATCATTAACATTTGTAAAACTGATGATTTTTGCTTTAAATATGCCATCTTAAGCCGTCAGTTAAAGAAGCCGCGTAGATTATCGACGTATAAAAAACTAAATCATACTTACAATTTCGACAATATTTCCTTTCCCACACCATTAAAAGATATACGTAAATTTGAAAAACATAATAATGTATCGATAAACGTTTATTCTTTAACCGAGGAAAATCAGGTTTATCCTCTAATGATAAGTTCAAATGAAAAGTCTGTAGAACATTTTGATTTGTTATATTTAAGAAACGAAAATACTTCTCATTATTGTTTAATAAAAAATTTATCCAGACTTGTTTCTTCACAACTTAGGAAAAAGCATAGCAGCGCTGTTATATGTAAACGATGCTTTAAAACATTCAATTGCGACTATACATCGGTAGATGGGAAAACACCCGAGGAACGATTAACAACCCATCTATTATTTTGCAATAAACAAAAACCTTGTCGCATTCAAATGCCTTCAGACAACACATATTTACAGTTTACAAACTTTCAACATAAACAACACGTACCAATAGTTATCTATGCTGATTTTGAATCTATACTTTTACCCGTACACAATGCACCCGGTAGTCCATCAACATCATGGTCTAGTCAAACACACAAGCATGAAATTTGTAGTGTTGGGGCTAAAGTTGTCTCTTCACTATCAAATTATCAAAAAGACATTTTCATTTACACTGGGGACGATGCACTCGAAAAATTTATGCAGTATTTACATTCCATTGTTAAAGACGTGGAAACCTTATATAAGGAGATTATTCCAATGACAGATCTATCACCACAACAACGACATGACTTTGACAATGCCACTCATTGTGGTATTTGCGACCAACCGTTTAACCATTTAGACAAAAAATTTCATCATCATGATCATCTTACAGGGGAATTTCAGCGTGCTGCACATAATGATTGTAATTTAAATTTTCAATTACCCAATTTCATACCGGTGTACATGCATAATCTTAGCGGATATGATGCTCATCCTATTATATTATCTTTGGGACAGGATCCAGGCGACATATGGGTAATACCAAATTCAACTGAGAAATATATAAGTTTTTCGAAAAAATTTAGCGATTGTACGCTATGGCTTAGATTTTTAGATTCTTATCCATACAGTTTACCAGACAGTTTAGAACGACTAATAAATAACTTGACTGAATACCCGCAAATGGAACAACAATTTCCAAATTATGATGAACGAAAATTACTACATAGAAAGGGTATTTACCCATACGCCTACATGACAGGTATGGAAAAATTAGATGAACGTTCCTTACCAGCTAAAAAATATTTTTTTAATGATTTAACCGATGAGCACATATCCGATAATGATTATTTACACGCTCAACAAGTCTGGACCGCTTTCAATATACAAACACTTAGAGATTACACAGAATTGTATTTAACAACAGACATAATTCTTTTAAGTGACATATTTGAACAGTTTAGAGATGTGTGTGAATCCATTTACAGCATTGATCCGAGTTGGTATTTCACAACGCCTGGGTTGGCATTTGACGCCTGTTTAAAATATACGCAAGTAAAATTGGAACTATTGACTGATTATGTAAACATCTTATGATTGAATCAGGTATTCGTGGAGGTATCACTTCGTGTGTTACAAGACATTCCAAAGCCAATAACCCATACATAAGTGGTTACGATCCCACACAACCATCTAGCTATATTTTATATATAGATGTAAATAATCTATATGGGTTTGCAATGAGTGAATATCTTCCTTATGGTGGTTTTGAATGGGTGAACAATAGTGTGGATGTTACCACAGTTCCTGATGATAGCGATGATGGTTTTATTCTAGAGGTTGATTTGCATATACCAACCAGCTTACACAATCATTTCAGTCAGTTTCCACCACTGCCACATCATCACAATAATAAGCTCTATACCACGCTAGAGGATAAACAACATTATGTGATTCATTACAAAAATTTAAAACAAGCTCTGTCGATGGGTGTTGTTTTGAAAAAAGTGCATAGAGTATTAAAATTTAAACAATCCCCCCTGGCTTAAACCTTACATAGAACTGAATACTAACTTACGCAAGACGGCTAAAAACGATTTTAAAAAGGACTTTTACAAATTAATGAACAACTCTGTTTTTGGAAAGTGTATTGAAAATAAGAGGAAACGATTGACCATCAAACTTGTCACCACGGAAAAAGCATTATTAAAATTATCCAAAAGACCAAACTTTAAAGACAGGACAATTATTAGTGAAAACGTTGTTGCAGTACACTTACAACAGGAAACAATTTATCTGGACAGACCTATTTACGTGGGATTTTCGATTTTGGAACTCAGCAAACGGTACATGTATCAATTTCACTACGAGGTTATGTTACCATTTTATAATCATACTTCCCTGAATTTGCTATACATGGACACTGACTCTTTTATATATAATATTCAAACAGACGATGTATATGATGACATGATTGAATTGAAAGACTATTTTGACACTTCCAACTACCCTGTTACACACAAATGCTATTCAAACCACAATAAGAAAGTGTTGGGTAAATTTAGCGATGAAACTGCCGGAGTTCCTATTCAAGAGTTGGTGGCATTAAGACCTAAAATGTATAGCTTCAACATTTTCAACAAACACATAGTTAAAAAGGCAAAAGGTGTTAAAAAAAGCGCTGTGAATAGAATTTCATTTTCTGATTATCTAAATGTTTTAAAAAGCCAAGACCTTGTATTACATGCACAATTCAAAACTATTCAATCTAAACGACACCAATTATACACATATGAATGTAGTAAAACAAGTTTGACATGTTTTGATCAAAAACGTTTCATTTTAGATGACGAAATTCACACTTTGCCATACGGACACTATAGACTCAACAAATAACTATGCACACAAGATCTAATCTTTGTCTACAATACACTATTGACGAGAAGTATTTTCAACCATTCTCACTTTTGGGCCTATGCATGATCAAAATATGTTTAAATTTACCTAGGAGATCTGATATTTTCCTACTTGATATACCGAAAACTGTTCAGCTTAAATTATTTCATTCATTCTCTGGTTATTGTATAACTACTTATAAAAAATGTAATATAGATTTGTATTGTTTTGAAAATATTGAATTTATTGCTGGTCAACCAATGCCTCTATCAGATTACATTGCCATATTGTATTGCAACCCAGATAACAGATCCTTATTATTGCAACACTTTAAAACATTCACAATAACTATTGAACTGTATTACTTTAAAAAAATAAACATTCTTTCCCATAATAACATTGACGAACTATACAATGATACCAATTCTTATTACAATTTTTGTGACAAATGTTGCAATTTGCTCAAGCCAAGCACACCTAAAGGATTAATTTGGACATGTCAACGTACTACTGTTCACACTAACAACACTAATCTTCTTTCCGATTTGATATATGATCCTTTTTTCTGGTGTTTCAATTGTATTACATGCCCATTATTTGGTGTGGAAAAATGCTTATGTGATGAGATAATGTAAATATTAGATTATGTCTTTTGTAAATAGATTACTAAAACTGTACTAGAGAAAAATAATTTCTAAGATCATTGTACTAAAAAGAATTATGTCTTATAAAATAGAATAGTGAAAAATGTATTAAATAATCATAGAAAATAAAAACTTATAATATGTCATTCTGCCTTCTTTTTTTTCACCTATAATGTTATAAACATTAAAAAATAAGAACTACACACTAGTTATACTAGTACTGAACATAAAAAAGTGAAATACATAAATCATAGTAGTACTGAATATAAAAAAGTGAAATACATAAAACATAGTAGTACTGAATATAAAAAAGTGAAATACATAAAACATAGTAGTACTGAACATAAAAAAGTGAAACAATACATAAAAATACACTAAGTATTGAATATCAAAAAAAATATTAAAGTTTTTAGCTAGATATTATAAAATGTTTGCCCCCACGACTTGGAAGCCATCTCACGGCTCAAAAACATTATTAAAGTCCTTAGAATGTTTCTAGCTAAATATTACACATCTTAGCCGCATGTCGTGTATGTCATCTCACGGCTTAAAAACAATATTAAAGTCCTTAGAATGTGTTTAGCTAAAATATTATAAGTGTGAACATGAACAAAATATCAAAAATATTAAAGTGTTTAGCTAAATTTTATAAAATATTAGCCCTAGTCTTGTATGCCATCTCCCGGCTCAAATATGATAATAAAGTCCTTAGAATGTGTTTATCTAAAATATTATAAGTGTAAACATAATTTAAACATGAACAAAATATCAAAAAATATTAAAGTCTTTAGCTAAATTTTATAAAATATTAGCCCTAGTCTTGTATCACATCTCGCGGCTCAAATATGATAATAAAGTCCTTAGAATGTGTTTAGCTAAATATTATAAGTGTAAACATGAATAGAGTCCATAAAAATGCACAAAGTATTGAATATCAAAAAATATTAAAGTGTTAAGCTAAATATTATAAAATAGTAGCCCTCGACTTGGATGACAGTTCACGGCTCAAAAACATTATTAAAGTCCTTAAAATGTTTCAAGCTAAATATTATAAAACATAGCCGCAGGTCAGGCATGCCCATCTCCCGGCTCAAAAATATTTTTTTTACCTTAGACTGTTTTCAAGCTAAATATTATAAAACATAGCCGCAGGTCAGGCATGCCCATCTCCCGGCTCAAAAATATTTTTTTTACCTTAGACTGTTTTCAAGCTAAATATTATAAAACATAGCCGCAGGTCAGGCATGCCCATCTCGCGGCTAACAAATATTCTTTTTACCTTAGATTGTTTTCAAGCTAGATTTTTCAAAACGTAGCCGCATGTCTCGCATGCCATCTCCCGGCTCAAAAACATTTTTTTTCCCTGGTTAAAAATCAGATGGGGGTCTCATCGTAATTTTGTAGCCGCGCGCCAGAACCCTGCCTTCGGGCGTAAATTCATAAGTGCCTGGGGCTCAAAAAAAATGGCCCTAGAACGC
>JAAEAF010014127.1:0-15338 GCA_011037195.1 Triatoma infestans
CACCCCCCTGGCACCCAACCCCTAACCCCTCTTAACATTATCAAGCTAATTAACGCATCGGCGCCTACTCCATCACCCATCTAAACACTCTCAAGAAAATTCTGTATCAAATGGTGCAAACCGCTTAAAAATCTGCATCATGATGATTGTATTTTATGCTAATTATTATAGCTGTCTAAATCGACAACTTAGAGGAGAGCCTTTGCAGCTCGCTTTTAACAAATTACATAATACGAATTTAGAAATGAAAAATGTTTGTATGTGTTGCACTTTGATAAATAATTTGTGTTAAAAATTATTATTATTTGGCATGCACTTTCTTTCATGCCATGCCAGTTATGCCAGACCTACCGGGCGGGGACTTACTCTTAACGTTCTCTAGAAAACCCTTCAACTCTCATATTCTCAAGAAAATTCTGTATCAAATGGTGTAAACCATTTGAAAATGCATCCAGCTGAATTTGCAATATGAACATATTTTACGGTGGTTTCACCGTAACTTTTAGCACCCCGTTCAACCCCTTGAGAGGGGTGGTCCCCCCCTCGACGCCCATTCTTTCTTCCCTCTTAAAATTCTCAAGAAAATTCTGTGTCAATTGGTGTAAGCCGCTTGGAATTGGCAATATTAACTCAAAAACATGGATAACAACGTGGCCAAAATCATTACCGTCGAAGAAAATAGCTTAGTTTTTTATATAATCAATAGATTATAAGTATATATATATATATATATATATTAAATTTCCAATTTTTAAATTTATTCAGTTATTATAAGATATACATGTATTTCATAGCCTAATTTCGAGTGGTTAATTTTTCTCTTATTACATCTCTTTACTCTTCACCAATGACCTCTTTCATTCTTTTAGGGTTTTGTGGACCATATTGGAAGAAGAAGAATTTTCTTGAGCCCCTCTTAAAATACAAAACTGCGGTAGTGAGTAAAGAAACCCGAGTAGATAATTTCGTCATATCCGTTGTTTCATTATTCAGCGTTATGACATCCTTGAAAAATTCCAAAGATTTTTCTTAAAAAAATTATTCTCTCTTCCCTCTCCAACGCCTAATTATGTGCTATCGATTGAATGTGCTCTTGAACCGTTGGAGACCTTCACCCTTGCTCTGCACTTCAAATACTGCCTCAGAACTCTAGCTCTTGACAATCATCGCCTCCCAAAAATTGTCGCAACTGAAATTATTCAGAAGAAACTGTTTTGGTTTAAACACTGGCTTTCGATGGCGCGTGATTTTTCCAGCGACCTATCTTGTACTCTTAATGAAACTTCGAACCTACTTAATAAAATTAGATCAGTTCGCATCGAAGAGTCATTCTGTCGTGCAGGGAATTCTGAGCGCTTTTTTTTGTATAAAACTTTAATCACTGACCATAAGTCATTTGTAACATCGTCCCTATTCAATAACCTCAGACTCTCAGAGATATGCTGGTTGCTGAAACTAAGAGCAGAACTGTTATACCTAAATTATTCCCCTTGGTTGGAGAAAGATTCCGAACGAGAAATGTGTCCTCTCTGTAACTGCCAAGTACGGGAGGATTTGTTTCACTTCTTGGCAGAATGTCCTGCTTTATTGGATGTGCGGCTCCTCCATCTCGGCAAATGTTCACTTTCTGGAGGAGAAAGTATTGTTTACCTATCCGGACAACGGCCTTGTCATCCTTTAATTGCTTATGCCCGCCACGCTTGGAGAGTTAGGCACGTCAGGATCTCAGACCCTTTAGGTTAGCTTTTCAGTTTTTTGTTGTAATTTATAAAACGATGTTTGATTTATTTAACCATTAGTTGTGTTAATACTTTTTTTTTCTCTCTCTTTTACCTTGATATCTTATCCCAGTTCTGTTTCAGTTCTAGTGTAATTCTTGATGTTTTCATAATTTTTCTTTTTTGTATTATTTTTTGTTTTTTCGTAATTGGTTGTAAACTCTAGCAGACGGCTCTTTGCCATGCTTTTGTACTAATGTATTTTAGCATCTACTGTATTATTCTTTTAAAAAAAATAAAGTACTTATAATAATAATAATTATTCCACTCGAAAGATGAACGATTGTCGTTAAGACAGAGATTATGTTTGATAATAATATCAGTTTGCGATTATAAATATATAAAATATACATAACTGAGTAATAATTTTTTAAACATTTTTCCATAAATATAAAAGAAAAACGGGCAACATAAAACTAGTAGGATAATTGGGTTAATTAATCGAAATTGTGTTGAGAATCTAATGGCCAAACTTCTTCAATGGAAATAGTTACCATTCTCAAGTTGCTCATCGGATATTCTAATTTTACTATTAGTTTACTCTTCTTTCCTTGCTGTCAAAAAGTGATGTTATAAATAAGGCATGACAGTAAAGCGAGGGTTATTTGTCTCTGAAAAGACACGATTAAAAAAATGTCCAATAAGGAGACATGATTAAATTTCACATGAAATTGAATGTCAGATTTCAACTCTTCTTATTCTATTTGAACATTGGCAGATAAATATACCTAACACATTATTAAACATGTTTTCTACTGTTGAAAAGAGACGTTGATCCGAGATATATTTCCTCCAACTCCTTGGTGACAAAATATGTATATATCTTATTTAGTTAGTAAACTTTACAAATAAGTTTAAAATTGTTTATTAGGCCGTGGTATGAAACACCCTCTTTTAGAGGATTATGTCGAAATATAGATAAATTATGAGATTTATTTATGATACACAATAAGCAAGGTCGAAGGTTTATTTCAGTTTTTTATCAAGAAAATATTTCATTTACCAACAAATACGCCAGATTATATTTTATATTTGGAAACTTAACTATTCCCGACATTTGTGTTATCACTTTCCTTGCACTTAAAATATATTTATAGGTGTTTGGACCTAGCTCCCAACAGGTATCCCCATATTGCAGTTAAAGAAGTAATTAATCAAAAGTTATTCTGGTTATGTGAATGGAAAAATAATTGTGATAAATATGGAATTCCGTTAGACAGATTAATTAACAGGCAAATTAAAATAATAGATGTTGTAGCTGTTACTAAAGAAAACCTTACTAATAGATATATAAATCTGTCCTTAAAAGCAAATATCACACATGGTATAAAGAATTAAAAAGTTTAATGATTCTATAGTAACTTAGTCAATAAGTTGGATATTTAAGATACGTGAGGAATTACTATACCTGAATAAGTACTGTTTTGATAAGGAGATAAAAACATGCTATCTCTGCAGTACTAGAGAAGACAAAGATATCTTCCATTTTATAACTACTTGTCCAATTCTAAATGAATTTAAATTATTATATCTTAATACAGCACAATTAGATAGAGAGGAGTTTAATGATTATGCAAATGGAAAAGACTGGGGTAGCTTAATCAAATTTTATAGAAAGGCATGGCAATATAGATATTTTTTTGGTATCCGAATTTAATTTTTAATGAACGGCAATAGAAGATTTTATGCAAAAATTAAAATTCCTTATAAATGAAGGTATTATTTGTTCTGTTTATTCTTGGTAGATAACATAGAGCCCCAAGTGAAAGAATATAATTTGCAAACAAGTTTTTGATTTATAAATTGATTTTTATCTTTTCCAAAATTTTTTCATTTAATATTCTCTTTCTTCTTTTTCTGTTTTGCTTATGTATTGTAGTACCATTATTATTGTTTATTTAATGTTAATTATTTTACTTTCTAATATATATAAAAATATTGTAATCACGCAGCAACTCCTGAGACGATGGACTATGAGAATGGTCTGTCAGTTAGGGTTAATTAGTTATTTATGACACACAATAAAAGTGTATCCACACGTCACTTAATTTATTGAATGATTCTTTAGTCTTATTATTATTATTATTATTATTATTATTATTATTAATCGTAGTATTTTATTTCTATTGTTTTTTTTTTTTTTTTTTTTTTATAATGGTTAATGGCATCGACTGCTTTGGTCTTTAGCCATTTTTATTTCCCTCAAAATCTTACACCAATATATATACATGTACAAAACCAACAAATTCTAATTTTTATAAATTCAAGCATGTCCAAATAAAAAGGAAAGAGTCAATTCGCAGGAAAAAACTATCGGCTTATCTATACATCAAACACTCACACAGGTGCCGGGGTTGCCAATCCCGGCTCAGACCCTCCCCTCCTAGAATCAGTGGCTCCCAAATGAAAACAAAGTGCAGAAAAGGCTTCCTAAACGACCAAAATTTGCCACCCCTGGCCGATATTGGCCCCCCCACACTCATTCACACAAATCTTTCATTCCTATAAAAATTAAAATCTGATACTGTAACTTAACTACTACTGGGATTGTAGTACTCAATATTCCTACAATTCCGATCTATCTAACCTACATAAACACTCATTCTCTTTCAACCAAATAAATTACTTTGTTATTATTATTATTAATAATTACAATTTCTATTGTTATTTATATTTTAACAGTTAAATATATTTTTATTTAAAACTGATTTATTTTATTTAAATAAACTTGTACTTTGAAAATGAAGAGGAATTAAGTTATTATTTGTTCTATTGGTTTTGTTTGAGGTAATGTTTCCGTTGTGGTTACAAAAAGTTCGATTAAAATGTTCAAGTTCAGTTGAGTTCTGTTTAAAATTAGAAATAGTGGTTATTTTGTTTAGCTGAGGGACAATCTAGATTGTTGGTTGTAAAAAGGTTGTTGTAAGCTGAAGAGAGAGAGAGAGAGAGAGAGAGAAGTAGAGTTTCAGTTTGTTTATAGACTGTCTGAGAGAAAGAGAGTGTGAGGGAGGGCACAGAAGGTCGATGAAGTTGAAGATAGTCAAAGAGTATTAGGGAAGGAGAATTCATTAAGAGAGTGTGTGTACTCTCTAGACATATTTCTGTACAGTAATTACAAAAGACCAAACTCATGGAATTAATCCCTTGTGGCGAATAAATACATTCTTGGCGGTTATCAAGGTTGGTAAATATCCTTAGGGTTTCTTATACTTCCAGTTTCCCCTTAGAGATTTTAACAAACACTTCCACTATTTTAGTAATGTTAGAATATTTAATAGAAAAACATGTAGGTTTATTCTAAAACGTTATGGAAAATTCTAATTTCTCCTTTTAATTTTAGATAGAATGTATGAATGATATGCATAAATCACTTGATCAAATTTTTGCAACTAGGTTTTATATATATATGTTACGCTCAAAGATCGAAAATACTCAATGAGCGAAAAAACAGCTCACAAAGCGTTGTGGTCACGGTAAAACATCCACATCGCGAAATTCGTGTTACGGCTATTATGAAAACGCTCACGACGCGTTGTGGCAATCACAGAAAGACCTCATAGCGAAATTCGTGTCGTGGCTATCATGCTATACGACCACAACACATTGTGGTAATGAAGAAAAGCCATGACGCGTTCTGAGCACTAGTTGGTGTAACCATATTACGACGGACAGGTTGTAACTTGTCGGCTTGAGTTCAACGATGCATTAAAACATCAGTAGAGTTGTTTATTCATTTCTTGTCTGTTTCTTAGGGTGAACGTATATCAGCGCTAACCATGACCAATAAAAAAGAAGTGTTTTGTGATAAATTACGTGAGTTTGTGGAAAGAAGCACTGATCGCAATTTTATCATGAGTACAGAAAAATATGAAATATTACTTAGTGAAACAAAACCGTCTCTATCTTCAAAGCAGTATCGTCGTCTTAAACGATATGATGTTTTAAAAATTGGTGACACTGAAAAGTTGGTTGAAGCTGGAGCAGATAGCACAAGTTAAAAAATCCGTTACTTCTGCAAAACAGATGAACATGGTTCTAATATGGTTCCATACGCGTCATGGCATTTTATTCATTGCCAGAATGCGTTGTGGTCGTATAGCATGATAGCCACGACACGAATTTCGTTATGTGGTCTTTCTGTGATTGCCCCAACGCGTCGTGAGCGTTTTTTCGATCAATGAGCAATTTTCGGTCTCTAAGCGTAACATATACATTATTATCAAGCAGTCGTTTTTTTTTAGTGATAATTTAAAAGCCTACAGACTAGACTACCATTCTCCCGTAGAACAATAAATAAGAAAGATTTCAAAATATAGAAATAGAAAAAGATACGTAGATTATTGAGAAATATTCCACCAATAATTTAACTCCCGATAGCTATACTAGCACCATCCAGGCAGAAAGTAAGTAATGACAACAGTTGCAAGGAAAGCGTTTAATTCTTCATTATCTATACAGATGAACCAGGAAAAACATCTGGTGCTGTTTTGTTGTTATTATGATGATACTATTATACATTGTGCAATGTACGTGGGGAGGTGATGTTGTTGTGTAGTAGTTAGTGGGTGAGCGGATTTGTAAGGTCGTGTGGTATATTTGAGACAGTGGATAGAAGTATTAGAAATAGAGAATAAGAACAACAATATAACACTACACAATAGAATAACAATTCAACTATATATTAAAAATTAGTAAATTTACAAGATAATTATTAATTTTGAATCTTCAATTAACTTATTAATGCAAGGAAACAAATAACTAGTAACTAGATTGTTTGAAACTCAAATGTTCACACTTAAACTGGCATTGAATTTAAGAGAGCGATTCCTGATACAAATGTTCTGGTTGGATGTCTAATTCAGACTGGTCAGATTGAGTTCAGAATTTAGACTGTTTAAAGAATGCTCTGCTCTATCGGGGGATTTTTCTCCTACAAAACAGTTGGCCATTGTCTTACCCTAACGGATTCTTGTCCCTTTTGTCTCTTCAATAGCACTGACCTTAATTTAATAGTACCTGACTCTAAAATACACTATTTTTGAAGGTAAATTCACTATTTATTTTCCAAAATTATTTCACTGAAAATATTGTAAAAATTCACTAAACTATTTTTCCAAATTTATTTTTCCCAATTGCTACTTCCACTACAATTGTCAACTAAGAGTCGTATATAAACTGGCAACAGATTACTCAAATAATCAGGTAGAAATTATAGCATTAAATGAGTCATTGCATGGTGTAGTAAGTACAATCCTAGTGCACTTATGTTCTAATAAAGTCTCTAGAAAACAACAGAAATCACTATTGTCTTTGTAATGTAATGGTGTGGAGTTGTATTTGTAGTAGTGGTAGTGTGTAGCACGAGCGTTTTAGTGAAAAGGGCTTATAAGTTTGTAATTTTAAAAGAGAATGAAGTGTTAGCAATAATAAGGAAGTCGCACTGTTTTTCAAAAGATATATTCTCTAAGAGAAATTAAGTTAACAACAATATGCTTATAAATTAATTGGAATAATTCTTAAAACTTGATACTGGCTCTGATGTTTTCACTTTGGTAGCTAGAACGAGTCTGTAGTAAATTTAAGTATTTTACAATATCACACTATTATGTTTAAGAAATTAAGTATTTATCAAGATTAATGCAAAACTGGCACAGATATTTAGAGAGCGATTCCTGAAGCGTCCTGTCTGAAGGTAGAGTTAAGACTCTTATTCTTTACTCTTTTAAAACTAATGTTAGAATCTATTCTTTGGAATTGCTCTCTCTCTCTAGAGGGGGAAATTAGCTTGTACAAAGGTTTGACCTAACGGGATTTGTGCCTTTGTTTAATGATCCAAATTTGCAGTACCTGACACTAAAGTACAATCTTTTTGAAGGTAAATTCACAGCACTAAAAATTATAAAATATTAACAAAAATACAATTTTGGATACTATAAAATATTCAGAAACTTTAAACTATTATTTATCGATTTTGTCCTTCCACTACATTATCCCCCCTCCTGGAGAAATTTTTTGGCACGAAAAATTTGGGAGATAATCTGGAGTTGTAGAGGCATGGAAGTTATCGAGAGGCGTGTGTGTAACGTCTGCAAGGTGGCCGTGTGTTGTAGGCTGCAGTCATCTTCTTCTGCGGCAAACGCTGCTTGGATGTGTGAGCGTTGCTGTGGTGTTTGAATATCTTCTACTGGAGCGAACGCTGCGTGAGTGGGTGAGCGTTGCTGTGGTGGTAGGCTGATAGGCGAACACTGCTTGGCGAGTGAGAGTGTTGCTGATGAAGAAGTGACTGGCAAGGGTAGCTAGGTGATCAATGTAGACAAGTCGGTACTGTAGGTGTGTATGTAGTTTCTTGAATGAACTCTATATGGACAAAAAAAACTCTTAAGTATTTCAAAATAATTAATAAATAAATAAATAAACAAAATACACAAATAAAAAAAATATATATATTTAATAAGCGTGCAGGGATGCGCAAGGATGTGAGGATAATAGCAAAGGGTATGAGAAGATGAAGATCTTTTCCTTTTGTAGAAATCTTGTGTTTCTGAAAATAATCATACAGAGTTATACATAAATTTATATGATAAAATTTCTAACAAATAACGTGCAATATTGACTAATCATAACATGCAATTAAATTCATGCGCATGCAATAACATTCGTGCTCATGCAATGGTGCAGTCGACGAAGATTCTTGGATCTGTAAAAGAGAGGTTAAACAAATTTAAATTTCAACAAATATTAGTGTAAAAATTATTAAAGCTAAGAAGTAAAGATGAATATATATCTTGAGGGAGTATGCACAAGGGTGAAGCCGACTGTATGTTCATCAGCTCTTCAGCTTTGCTGTGTTTTCTAGATACCTTAAGTTAACAATAACATTAAAATACAAATGATAAACAAGTACAAGAATAATACAAATTATTTAATTTCCTTTTAAGGCAAACTGAAAAAAATATTAATTAATTAGGTAAATACAATATATAAAAAAATATTAATATCATCTCATCAAAAGTAACTACGAATTCACTTGGTGATCTTGATTTCTGCAAAATAAAATAAATTACAATTATTATTTAAATATACAATGCAATAATTACAAATATTAAAGCCGGAATAATTTTATGACTCGAAGTACGATAGTTTTCAGTGCTGAAACAAAAATAATATGTCATTATTGCAACAACTTAATTAGATATAAACCTGATACATTTATTGTTACATATAACATTTACATGTGGTGTAGTATGTAAAGTTAAGAAGTGTGATAGATTGAGAATTATTTCAAGAGATTCAATGTATAGTTGTGTATGTATTGTGTGCGCGAGGTGGCACAGAAATTTTGTGGCTAGTTACTAGGAATTTTAGTGAACTTAGCGATTAGTACTAAATTGGTGTGTTTGAGTACTAGTTGACAATTGAATGTTGAATTTAAGTGTTAGATACGTGCGCAAATTAATGATTGCCCTGTAAGAATGTTTCTACAAGTATTCATTGGAAATTGCCTTTTAATTGCGAAAGTATGAATTCGCCAGAAAATTTGGAATTTTTGACATTGTCCGCATGCAAATGAAGGGACGTGATGCCATAGTTAGGTATTACCTAGTTAGACAGGATTGATGGAAGCAGGTATGATTGCGCCATAGTCATATCAGGTTTTCGAGAAAGCGACTGAGGGCTAACTCGTTTTGGGCTGTATTTGGAAACAATTACGAGCCGTATGTCCAAATTTTGAACAATATTGGCAAGTGGGCCTATTTTGGAGGTTATTGCTAGTTTCGTTACCATTATTATGACTATACTGGGGTCTATCTGAATAAGGGTTAAATCGCGAATTGTTTGAATTAATTCGAGGGCTATGATTATTACTATAATATTGATTATTATTATTATTGTTATAACGATTATTATTATATACCCTGCGATTGAAATTTTTTGGTACATTAAAATTGTTAGGCATTTTGCCAAAGTTAGTACGAGGTTTTGGTCTGAATTTATTGGTGCAGTCCACGTCAAAATGTGGACCGGAACAATGGCGGCAAGGTCTGTTCCTTATTACATTAAATACTCTACAAGTGGTAGTTGGTTTTAATTGTTGCTTTTGACTTTTATTACGATGCGGGCATTCTCTGTGGAAATGCATTTGTCCACAGTAACGACAAGGAGATGGGGGTGTACGATTATAAGTTTTCGAAGTAACAGCGAAAACTGTGGGGTTTATTTCAGAAGCCTGAACTTCTTTTAGGGCATTGGCATAGGAAAGTGCTTCATCTAATTTTTGAGGTAGCTTCGTTCGTACCTCATTACTAAGCGGTTGAGGAAGTGATTTCAAGAATGCATCAGTGGCCAGTTTATCTAATATTGTTTGTAAGGCCTCGAGTGGGTTGGCTTGAGCTTTTACATGAATGGCGGATTGGATATGTCTAATCCTATCCGCGAATGTTTCAGGAGACTCAGTGGGCAAGGACTGAATATTAGTCATCTGTTGTAAGAGGACTAGGGGTGTTTTCTCCTTACGAAATCGGGCTAGAAGTCGCTCAGAAATTAGAGGATACGTTATAATTGTACCCTGGCGTTGTAATTCCGCTTTCTGGGTGTCGTAAAAGATTTTTGCAGACCCTGAGAGTCTAAGTGCTAATATTTCTAATTTGGCAGCGTCGTCCCAGCCAGAAAGACTAGCACAATGGCTAATTTGGTCAAGGAAATCTGAACTTTGGCTGAATTTTCGCCATCGAAGGTAGGTAAGCTATTGATTAATTGCAAATTCCTTAAGGGACTAGGTTGATTATTAATTGGAGGATTTGCTAATTGCTGCTGAGCAAGTAAATATTCTACAGCAGCGTCGATGCCCATGTCTTGTCCATTAATCTTATACATTTTTTCAGTGAACGAATTGCTTGGGGAAAGATTATATTTTTCAAGACGTCTACGTAATTGGAGTAAATTGCCTCCAACAGAAAGTTTATTATCGCGTAATATCTTTATAATTTGGGATCTATTAAGTACACTCATAAATTCAAAATTCGAAAGGGATTGAGGTACAATTACAAAAATTTAAAAATGAAATTCACTAGAAAATTCAATAATGGGAAATATTGAAGATATTTCCGCTGAGAAAGTAATTTAAAAAAAACAATCAAATTATCTGATGGATATTTAATTATAAAATTGAAAATTGTACGTACTTTTAATTTGTGGATTCTGGTTGAAATATCCCACCGCTGCCACCAATGTAATGTATGTGTGTGGAGTTGTATTTGTAGTAGTGGTAGTGTGTAGCACGAGCGTTTTAGTGAAAAGGGCTTATAAGTTTGTAATTTTAAAAGAGAATGAAGTGTTAGCAATAATAAGGAAGTCGCACTGTTTTTCAAAAGATATATTCTCTAAGAGAAATTAAGTTAACAACAAATGCTTATAAATTAATTGGAATAACTCCTAAAACTTGATACTGGCTCTGATGTTTTCACTTTGGTAGCTAGAACGAGTCTGTAGTAAATTTAAGTATTTTACAATATCACACTATTAAGTTTAAGAAATTAAGTATTTATCAAGATTAATGCAAAACTGGCACAGATATTTAGAGAGCGATTCCTGAAGCGTCCTGTCTGAAGGTAGAGTTAAGACTCTTATTCTTTACTCTTTTAAAACTAATGTTAGAATCTATTCTTTGGAATTGCTCTCTCTCTCTAGAGGGGGAAATTAGCTTGTACAAAGGTTTGACCTAACGGGATTTGTGCCTTTGTTTAATGATCCAAATTTGCAGTACCTGACACTAAAGTACAATCTTTTTGAAGGTAAATTCACAGCACTAAAAATTATAAAATATTAACAAAAATACAATTTTGGATACTATAAAATATTCAGAAACTTTAAACTATTATTTATCGATTTTGTCCTTCCACTACATCTTTTAGAGTCCATAAGGAAAAGTATATGCGATCTATCACTTATTCAAGAGGTCAGCATTTATGTTTCATGGATAAGGGGCCATTCAAGCATAATCGGGAATGAGAAAGCCGACCGTTTAGCAAAAGTAGCATCTATTGATGAACATTTAGACGTAGTATATACCAACATTCCTCGAACTTCTTTAAATAGAAAATTACGAAAAGAAAGCTTATTGGAATTGAACAGATGATGATAAGATTCAAAAACAGTGAGTGTGACACAGAAGTTTTTTCCGGATGTTAAATGGATCGCAATACTTCCTCTTACTAGGGGTAAGAGAAAGTAAACAAACAACACTTTATAACTAAAAGTGGGGCTGCACAACTATATTGCGATGCGAACACAAAGCATTCTGATCAGTCAGCGTAGGACATAATAACATAAACCTATAAAGTAAAAAACTTATTAAACTATGAAGTTGGTCAGTATAGATTCAAAAAATTATTTTCAAATGACACAAATGTTTCGTTAAGCATAATAATTTTAGCCAAAGGCTACCGTCCATAGATATGAGAGTTTAAAATCCCTGGAGAATCCACTTCGATAAAAATCAAAGAAGTAAAGAATATAAATTGTACACACATTAAGGATCATATTTAAAAAAAAAAAACGATTAAATCATGACAAAACGAATCAGAAATTGTTGTAATGGAGGCCCTAATATCATTCTGATACACATTCTGTGGGCACAAAATGTCCACATTTTGTTCTTCCCACCTATTATAAACACATCAGTAACCAAACAGTCACTGACACATGTTACATTTCTTTCTTCCGGTCATTACAACCATTTCCGTAATTAATATGGAAAAAAAATGTAAATAGAAATATATATTTGAGCATTCATATCTTTGATGTTTCTGACTTGTAAGTGCGTAACAGAAACATTAAGTTGAAGTCAACTCTCCACACGATAGCCATTACTCTGACGATGGATGAAAATCCGAAACCGGTCAGCAAAATCAAAAATATGCATGCTACGACGGATAAAATCCCAGATGTTATCCAGCACTGCGGACCAATCTACATATTCAACAGAAATATACGAGTAGAAAATTTAAAAAAAATAGTAAATATTCTGTTTAAAATATAATTGGAATAATAGTAATTACTTAGTTGAATGGAATAAACAGTGTTTTGGAGGGTTGATAGAAAATATTAGAGATATTAAAAGAATAATTTACTGGGTAAAGTATAAAATTCTGATTATTATTATGATTTGTATAAGGAATTGAATTGAAACTTTGATGACAACCATTAAATTTGTGATTGCCCAAATTTAAATTATATGAAAATATGATTTAATTAAGGGGTCAGTTATTCAATTTACAAGACTAAGGAGATATTTAATTGGTCAGTGGAGGTTGCGAAGAGAGATTTTGCGTAGAAGCCCAAATGAAAAAGTGTTTCTATCAGGAGAGCATTTGATTGTCAATGGGAGCAGATTTGAATGGTCATTTACGCAGGGACTCAGGTTTGGTGATGGAAATGGACATGAAAAATTACAACAGTTATTGGGGCTTAATTTTGCTAATTTTATCGAGTCTCTTCTGTCAGATCCCCATCCAGCAGATAAGTCATCACACAATTGTGTCTTCTCTGGGGCTAGATCATCGCCCCCTCCTCCTCTTCTACACCAAGCAAAGCTTTCATCCTGAGGTTGCGCCGTCGGCCGGAAATGTAATATTGGTGACATAGTTTCGGAATCAAAGATTACCTCTGATAATAACTTGTCTATAATTTCATATAATATTTCAGGTTTAAAAAGTAAAATAGAGGAATTTGTTTTTAGATTTCATTAAAACTTATGATGTGTTTATTCTTATCGAAACTTTCATTACAGAAGTGAACTTTGATTTTTATAAAAAATATTTTTCAGACTTTAATTTATGTTGGATTTCTGCGGTTAGGTCTTCCAAGTACGGCAGGGCTAAGGGAGGTGAGCTATATGGTATCAGATCTTCGTTGCCAAGTAATAATATTCGTTTTTCAAATATTGGTGGTAAAAATGTTATTCATATCAATACCTCATTCCAAGAATTTTTTATTATTCCTGTCTATTTAAGTTCTACCTCTTGGGATGAGGATTTTCAAAATTTAACCAATTTTGTGAATGATCATTCTTCTTTAAAACTAATTGTTGTAGGGGATATGAATGTCAGGCTTGCTTCTTCGCAGGCTCTTCCTGAGGAGTTGTTTTACGATAATACAAAATGTGGGCAGTTTAGATCGTCCAAGGATGGAATTCTGAATGGTAGGGGCACCAAATTTCTGGAATTCTGTGATAACCAGGACTTGATTATTCTTAACGGTCGTTTTCGGGGAGATGCTGATGGTGAGTATACTTATATAAGTCCGCTAGGTTGCTCTGTAATAGATCTCTGTTGCACATCATCGGATATCATTTCTGTTATTGAGGATTTTAAAGTTCTGCCTTTTTATTTCTCCGATCACCTTCCAATTAACTGTATTATTTCCTTTCAAAATTCTTGTACTGATAACATTCTCCCCCCACTACCTCAATTAATGTGGCTTGATGATTTTCTTCGCAATATAAAAATAATTTAGAGGTCTCCTTAAATAAAATTTCTCTATTTCCTACCGAACCTCAACAATGGTTGAATGTATTATTAGATGCAGTAAAAACCTCTTGGCCTATTAATCGAGCAAATACTTCTTTTATTCGCAAATACAGAAAGAAACCCTGGTTTGATTATTCCTGTTTAAGAGCTAGATTAAAGTCATTTACTCTTTTGAAATTATTTCAGAAAACAAACTCCACACTTGTGAAAGCGGCATATATTGATGCCAACAAGCAATATAAATATATCTGTAAAAATGCAAAAATTCTTTTCTATAATCTATTGAGTAAGAAATTTAATTCTATCACTAATACTAGAGAATTATGGAAACTAATTAATAGTTTTAAAATTAGAAATTTTATTTGCGGTAATAATATTAAAATGTGTGCATGGGTCTCTCATTTTGAAAAATTGTTAAATCCTTCCTCATCTAATTCTTCAATAGTTCTTTTCGCTGAACCCGAAATTTTTTCTGCTTCTCTGGATGCACCTTTTTGTTGTGATGAGCTTACTTATGTGGTAAGTGATCTGAAAAGTAACAAGGCTCCTGGACCTGACCGTGTGACCTCAGAATTTTTTAAAAATGCCCCCTAATATTTTTTGAGCATGTTTTATCCCTAGTTAATTATATCTATGATTCAGGAGAGACTCCCATTAGTTTTAGTAAGGCTATTATCTTCCCCTTATTTAAGCGCGGTGACCCTACTGATGTAGCAAACTACCGTGGGATTTCCTGCCTGGATGCGGTGTCCAAGATATTTACGGGTCTTTTACCCCGACGCCTGGAAGTTTTTGTTGAAGAAAATAATCTGCTTGGTGAATTCCAAGCGGGATTTAGGCGTGGCTACTCTACCTTTGACAACTTGTTCACCTTATTAAATATTGTCAATTTGAAATTTCTAAAAAAAGGAAACAAATTGTTTTGTTTCTTTGTTGATTTTAGAGCGGCCTTCGACCACATTAATCATCAGTCTTTGTACTTAAAGCTCTTCAACATTGGGGTCTCGTCCAAATTCATCAACTGTTTGAAGTC
>JAAEAF010014128.1:0-35407 GCA_011037195.1 Triatoma infestans
TTTTGTGTTATTTTTTTGTTTGTAATTTTAATACATAAACTTATTTTTGTAAGTGTATAATGGTAGAGAAATCGGGACGACAACAAACCCCTATTTTATCGTTTTACACGAAATTCTTTTAATATGAAAAAATATTTCGTCCCCTGAGTTTCGTGTTAAAGGTATTTTGTTTACATATACATACAGACCCCATTCGCTAAAAAACCATTTTTTTTTCTATACTGTTATGACCACAAAACATAGCGTACGAATGCAAATTATTGCTTGCTTGCTTGGTACACATTCATTTTAGTGGCATCACGAGTCTATTCACTCTGGATATGCCTTTATTAATTCCTTACTGCAAGTAGGTAGAAAAGGATGGATTTAGTAAATAAGGTCTGATTTCTCATTGGTAATGTTATCTAGCATTTGATGCGAACGGTTCGGTTTCAATTCCCATGGTATCATTAAAACGTTCTCCAAAGTCTATACCAGCGATTTTCAAAATTGGCGGATCACTAGTACCGTTTATTTATTATACAGACATTGTTATGAGAGTGTGATACAATGCAGTCTGCCCCCCCCCCTTGTGGAAAGGACCATTGTTAGAAGAAAATAGAATTGCCCTAGATTTTCTTGGGTTTTGCGTCTAGAATTTGGTACATAAGTTTTAAATAAAACAATAAATAAGAGAGTCATGCTGTTAACAACAAGATTGTGATTGTTAAACAAAAAAATAATGATAAAAAATAAAAAAAACGATAAAAATATTGCCAACACTAACGAGAAGTAATGCTTCTGAAGGTGTTTTATTACTTTCACTTGTTTAAACTTAAAAAATACCCTTTTCTATTTAATTAATATATATTTTTTTAAACAATATTGTATTCTTTAACAAGCAGGACAAAACAGAGACAGAGATATATAGACTTTTCTTTTTAAAACTCTCAAACCAAATTTTAACTTCACCACACTTTCTGACGCAATTATCTAATTCAATATTAATTAGTACTAACTTAGTGCCTGTATTTGACAGTTCTTATTTGTAAAATTGAAAGAACTTCGTTTTCTCATTCTCTAATCGTTAATAGTTCCTTTCAGAAATTATTTCAAGATGGTTGCTCGTTAAAAATTTATAAGTACTTAAAAAACAAATCCAACAGCAAAGGACTGAGATGACATGCCCCATTTCTTATCAATCGTCTCATAACCTTCATTCCACATTATCTTTACAACATACTATATTTTCTTCATAAAGTAAATTTTTAATAATAAACAAACAAACATTTGACTTAAAATTTAGTTCCATGAAATCATTAAAACCGCCACAGCACTCAGACTACTAGGTCATTCAAATCCTGCCAGTACTCCTGTATATAAATTGCTCGGTCTAAATAAAATAATTAATTAGTTTGCGCAACAGAATCTCTAATGCATTGGGTAGAGGAACTGAATATTTTAGGGATCCAATTTCCCGGTATTTATTAGACTCATAATGTCTCTACAGACAACACAGCCTGGTGATGGGTTACCGGGTATTTGTAGTTACCTTTACTTTCTCAGAAAATCAAGGTTTCTATCGCTATCGTTTTGTCAAACGTATATTTTGGCAAAAACTCTGGTAAGAACTTAAAAAAAAAAAAAAATAATGTTGAAGCATCTTGTAAATCTTTAGTTTATAATCCTTATTTTGCACATCAATTGTAGATAATTTAATCAAATCATCAACTACTTCATTATCATGTATTCCCGGATATCCACTTATCCACACAAACAAAACCGATTTGTCACTAGATTTTAAAATTTTTTAATAATTACTTCTTTTTTTGGTCTTTTTACATTGAATATTTACAACTGAAGAAATAAAACATGAAAGAAGCAAATAAGGTTAGATCCATTCAAACAATGGCATATTGAATTTATCCAGCAGTTATCCAGCTTACTGCATTAGTTACCAAAGAGGTCGCCGAGTTAAGACTTCTCAGGCGTCTTAAGACTGAGTTTAAAGGAAAGGTTTATGCGAGTTTAGAGAGAGAGGGAGGGGATCTCTAGTTTGATATAGTGCGAAACTAAAACATGAATTATATAACGGAGAATTCTATACAGAAGGCTTTGTATTCTGTTCAGGTTGGCTAATTTTGTAGTTTATAATTGAAAAAACACAATCGCTGTCACTTCATGTTGCTGTAACCAGCCGTTTCAGGCTTACAATATGTCACTGCACATCGCCGCATATCTTCACCAACTCTGAACCTCTCTGCCACGCTTACTTGCATGAAACGGAAAAATCGTACCTATATAATAGTAACTTTCAAGAACCGAGTTCCCATCACTTGCCCAACAAGAGCTGCCAAAACTCATATTTAAGATGTCCAATTTAAGAGCTTAGATGCGTTTATAATACAACTGCTAAGCAGTCTGAAAATCACTTTCAAAGAGTGATCAAGAAGTTAGGAAACAGTCTAAAAGCGCCTATAAACAGTTAGCAAGTATTCTACAAGAACTCTCAGAGTTTTAGTAATTAACAACTATCAAGAACCGTACAAATAGACTCCACTCAACTCTCTGTCACGAAGCCCTTTTAAAGGCCAGAGAGTTCTCTACAAGCTAACCAATCAGGCTAGTTGTTCGTAAAAAAAAAAAAAGCTACACCGCTCACCATGCTCCATTCAACGTTCTACTGCTCAATAATTTTGACGCTAATTATATTTGTGAGCACAAGTGTCTGTAGAGTGTGTGTGTGTATTTTATCAACAAAACGATCATTCAGCCTGAATTATTTATTGTATTATTGGCAGCTACATTATAAATCGTTACATAATTCCATAAAAATAATCTCTATTTGGATGTTCATTTTTTTATTTTTTTTATTTCTTGAAACCGATCATAAGGTTATAAAATTTATGTTTCTAAGAAATGTATTACAGCAAAATATATTCAAATGTAATCAATAAAAATTATTTATGAAATTAATGGAAAAAATATATGAAATAAATTTCTTATATTATATATTTTTTAGTAAATCATGAATTATCAAGAGGGTCGTTTTTATATTATGATCGTTGATATAGCCTCCAGATATATCAGGGTGGCAGAGGTAAGTCTGGTGTCATGTTGAAGAGGGTGAAAGAGAGACCTCTGGTTGACACAGAGATCAATATATTGAGGACCCTCAGACCGCTCTCTTTGCTAAGAGCGTGCCACTCTATTCCTTCGGCCTATATTTCTCTTATCCTATTTTATTTTATTTTATTATCTATCTATTTATCGTTATTTCTTTAAAAGATACTGAGAAGTAACTTGTTTTTACCGAAAGAAAGTTTAAAATTCTCAAATATTAATCTATGAATATGGCAGGCTTAACTTTCGAACATTGAATGACAATTACTCCCACTTTATTAATTATATTTCATTTTAATTGAATAATCGGAAATTTTTCTACGCTCTTTCTTCTCTTCTTATACACAACAGACTTTGCAGAAATCATGAATACGATCATTATTATATCTTTGTAGATGAGTCAGAAATTCCTTTCCTCAAAACATGAATCTTCTGAATTTTATGGAAGAGAAGCATTACTATCAATATAAGTAGCGGGTATGCAGCAATTGGTCTTTAGAAATAAGTTATATCTGGAGTGTTCCAAATATCCTGAAACTGCTTGCGCCGTTTGTTTCAGCAATACCTAACGGACAGTTGAATGTTAGACCTAAGTCATAGCAAATCTACGATAAGGGAATCTAAAAAAAAAAAAATAATTCTGATAGGCTAAAATCTGTCCAGTTATTTTTCCCAATTAAAAAAAAGAAGAAAAATCCTTAAATTGGGACAATGTTTTTTATTTTTATTTGGAATTCACAATCTGCATAAGTAAATATAATAAGTGAATATGTAAATGTGTGATGATTGTAATGACATGGCAAAGTCATTGACATCGGCAAAGTACGCCAAAGAAATAATCAACAAAGGGTGAAAACAGTAACACTGTTGGCCGCGGTCAACCAAACAAACAACAAAGCCTTTTCATCAATTCTCACATCAAAAGGCAGGCACCGCGATAAGTATGGCCACTAAATAAGGTCAGAAAACTACGAAGGTCGCACAAGGCCGCACACTAAGACAGATATCTTGGTGTGAGTGTGAACAACAGTATATATAAAACCCTATGATATACGACGAAGGATTATTATATCATCTACGACCAAACTATACACGAGCGGCAATTCACAGTTATATTCAACTTATCATTCTCGTAGTTGTGCACTTTAGTTCGTTATTTTAACCATTCTAAATTATCAGCTATTTATCTTCTATTTATTATTAAGTATTTTATTATAGTTATTAGTTACCATTTATCACGTTTAAATTATTGTTAAAATACAGTTTATTTTTATATAAAAAACCGTTTAATAATTCGAGCACTAACTTCCAAATCTCTCAAACTAACTTCCGCCCTCTTCAAGACATCTGCTACTTCAGGAATCACACATCAAACGATTCCATTACATCTAATATCGGATTCAATTACATGATGAATGACATGATTAGCTAAAGGAGAGAAGCTACCCAGTGGTAACACTCTCACAGGAATTACTTCCTATTGCTGGAGGTTCCAACAGCGGCTTAGTCGACGGAATGGATTATCTGGTATAGTTTTGGAGGCGAGATTTTGAACAAGAGGATTAGAGTTGACGGAAAGAGAGTCATAGAATTTTTTATATTTAGTTTTGACAGCTTCAGATACATATAAGATTTTGAGATCGTTGTGGAAGCTAGAACTAGAGACATAGAATGGAGCATCTGTTATCTGATGGAGTATTTTTGACTAAAAAGATTGAATTTTCTGGGAATTTGAGCGCTTGGTTGAACTCTACAGTTCGAGTCCGTCAGTCCACAGTTTATATTAGTCATTTGTGCTCGAGAGGTAGTTCCGATCATCTTCCTATTAGTCTGAGTAGTAACTTATTCCGTATGTTAGGTTCCAGTCTTTTTAGTTTCGTATGTGGATTCCCTGTTAGTCTTTTGTCGATGTACATTGCAAGATAGCGAACTAAATTTGCAGGAGAGAGTGGTATTGAGCTGAAGATTACTGAAAAACAGGAGGCACGACGCAGAGTAAAGGTGATTTTGTTGACATTGGGACAATTAAATTTGATCACTCATGAACTACTCTATAGTTTCGCATTTTTGTTTATCTTAAATTCTTCAAATTTATGGTCATACATTTAGTATAACTTGATAACATATAACAGCTGGAAACCTGTTTAATATGTCATGTACATTGCCACTACAGTGATCTAAGTGGTTTTATTCTAAAACTAACAACTGAAGTGGAAAGCTTTCTGAGAAAACCCAAAATTAATTTTATTGGAAAAATATATCAGAACAGATTTGAATATCTCAAACAACCGTCTTCTTTTTATTCTCGCGAATAAAGTCAATCAATAGGAAAGTATTCTGGTAAGCAGAATGAGAGAAATGAGTTGGAAAATTGAATGGAAGTACGCTGGTAAACTACAATGATTGCGAAGATTTTAAAAGAAGGATGGTACAAGTGCGGTGCTAGGGCACAGTTGAGGTTGACCATAAGAAGGAATTAATGCATAAAGTTGCCACCTTAAAACTTTCATGGTTTATACAAACATTTGAATTTCTAATCGGGCCATAAAACTAATAAGATGCACTTAATTAAAATTATTTTTATAAAAATAAGAGGCCAGTTATATTTAACTTGAATTTTAAACAATGGTATACAAAATCAGAGCGGCAACTGTTCATTTCATAAATGTCGCTGCCCAGTGTTAACTGAATTTAGAAAAACATTCATTGGTTATGCAAATATGTGTTAACCTTTTTTGTTGAATTTGTAAGTTACCTAAATAATCCAAAACTGGTACAATCTGTGTACAGATACATTTATAGTAGCTTGGCGTTACCGACAATTCATGGTTGCGGAATTTAATTAAAAAACCCTAAGGCGCAACAGCCCATGAAAGGCAAGACTTGCCAGACGGCGATTGAATTGGGAGTAAGCACGCCGCAGTTCCCACGTTGTTTAGTTCCGGCCTTCGCTAATTAGGGCGCTACTAACTGTAGCCCACTTTTTAGCACGATGCTGGGTCAACAACGACTTTGCCCTCACGGGGATCGAACCCTGAATACTCAGGCACAAAAGCCGAATGCGCTAGCCACTAGATCAATGCGTGAGGATTGTGGCATTTAATTATTAAGGTAATATTTGTTTTCTGCTTTAGTTCCTCTTAGTTTGTATACTGTATTTATTTATTTTCTATTTTATCTTCTTTAGCTTTGTTAAATGTAAATAATTCGAGTTCTTCTTCAGTGTTCTGTATTTATTTATTTTCTATTTTATTTTCTTTAGCTTTGTTAAATGTAAATAATTCGAGTTCCTCTTCAGTATTCTGTATTTATTTATTTTCTATTTTATTTTCTTTAGCTTTGTTAAATGTAAATAATTCGAGTTCCTCTTCTGTATTCTGTATTTATTTATTTTCTTTAGTTTTGTTTAATGTAAATAATTCGAGTTCCTCTTCTGTATTCTGTATTTATTTATTTTTTATTTTATTTTCTTTAGCTTTGTTAAATGTAAATAATTCGAGTCAACCTGGCAGACGGGCATTATCAATTGCTATACAAGTTTAAGTTGATATATAATCTTCTTTAATTTTTTGTATTTTTCTTTTTAATAAACTTAATTATATCTATCTAGCTAGCTATTTCAGAGAAAAACATTGGAATCGTTTTTTGAGCAAATTGCGATAAAAATTCCATTCAGTTAAGTCACAATTTCAGTTGAGAGATTTAATCTGAAATATCAGTATCGTATGCTAAGGGGAACGTGAATATGAAGTTCGAATTTTCTACTATTTATTGTTTATTGTTTTTTGAGATAGTTCGTTCCCATACAATTACTATATTCGTATTCAATTAAAATTTTTCGTATTCAACGACTAAATACATTTATTTCCGGTGAAATGTCGATATCGAAAATTTCACTAAACTCTTTCCTAGTTATTAAATAGTTTTATTTATTAACAGGAACAGAGTAAAAAAAAAAAAAAAAAATCGATTCTTATTAAAAATAAATTTGCAATTTAGCTTGGACTGATTTTTTTTTTTGGATATATAAATAGACGAAAAAAAACCCGAAGCAATCTCATAAATTTTTGTCGCAGTAAATTCGTGATTTATTGGTTTGATGTTTAAACGGAGAGTGGTACAAGGATTTCTTCCCATTTCCAAAGGCAATAGGGCGCTTCAGTTTTTATATCTTTACGTGACCGGTACGCATAAAACAAAAAAGTATATAACCAGTGAAAGAAGGCCTAGAAGGTATAAAGAGATTACTTGGGGGAAAACCAGGGATAGGTAAAAAGGATATATAAAATATTTAATACTTTTGGAAAGAGTGCCAGATAAAAAAAAAGATAAATTTATAAAAAAAAAAAAATAGAAAGAAAAATGTGTAATATTTGTTCAAATTAAATTAAAGTTTATTAGTTGCTATTAGAGACAAAAGTATATATCAAACCAATGAATTAAGATTTTTGAACTATATTTACTTATTACATTGATTTATTTGAAGAAAATAACTGATTGTCTCACAGATTTGTTCCTAAATTAGGGGAAATAATTTACTGAAAGAAAATTCTATAATTAAATATGTGAAATTAAGGATTGAGTCGTTGCATTATTGGATGTAGTAGATTTCAATATAGCAAAAATAAGTCTTACATTCTTGCCAAATTCAATTAAGTTTTTTACTTAATGAAAACTGTATATATGTTGTATAATATTTGTCTTCTGAAAAATATATCTTTAAAGAATTGTGTGCGCGTAAAATTTTCTCGCGGCAGCAATTTCTGTTGGCAGAAATATCATCGTTACTCTGGACGTAAACTGGATTACAATAGAGAATGTTGGGCTAAAACCCCAGGTCAAAGGCAGGCGAAAACGTTCATTCATAGCTATTCGCCCAGGCTAACTGCAGAACTACTCCAATTATGCCGGGTGGATATAAGGATAACAGTTGGCGTTCTCACTGGCCATTGTAGACTTAATATGTACATGCACCGCATGGGCCTGGCAACGGATAGCCTGTGAAGGTTTGCTCAGGAAGAAGAGGAAACAGCACTGCATGTTCGGTGTCAGTGCGAGGGGCTTATATGGCTGAGGTTTCGCCTCTTTGGAGAGGAGAACTGACGCCTGCAAGCTTCAGCCAGGAGCCCCGCTCGGGGGCTAATAAGTCTATTAAGGCTGACATGACTCGAGAGGGTGCTCTGATGGGAGATGCTCTTAACCGACTACCTAGGAGCCTTCCCAGATTCCAAAGTTCAAATAAAGGACAGGACTGGGGAGGGGTCTCCAACTTAGGGGGTGCCATAATAGACCCTTTGGGAAGCGGTGACGCAGGCTGAAGAGCCAATCCCCCCACAGAATCTAATCTAATCTAATCCTTTCTTTACAAGGCGGATTTTATCTGATTCTAAAACTGTAGAAGCGGTGAGCCAGAATTTAAAGTTCAAAACTTAAATTTGTGAAGTCCTAAACAAGCCCGCTACAGTTTACCAAATAAGACTGCGTTGTGTAAGAGTAAAGCCTATAGTTCAACAGAATCTTCCTACCCATTAGGATTGTTATATTCTGTGACAATGAAAAGCATTTAAGGCTATCGATGTCTAAATGTGAATTCTAAGCTGGTATTTATGCCAGGATATTTGAGCATCAGAAGTTGAAATTGATCTGAGATAGTTCAAATAGACCTAGATCCGGGAACTTTCCTACGTGACCCAAAGAGCATTTGAGTGTATCAAAAGTTCTGAAAGGGCTTGAGACAAAAGTTAGCAGAATTGAAACATAATACCTGTGAAATGTATTTAATTTATTCAATTAATCAATTTATATAGTAAAGGAATATTGAGATTATTATGGATGATTTAGTACGACACATATTTAGTAGGATCATTGTTGAAAAGGTTCTGGATCGCAAGGTGTGGTGGATTCTTAAAATATATGGAAAGCTTGGGCCCAAAGATAACGTAAAATAAAAAAAGCTGTAAAGGATGATGAGGACCTCGTCCCAGTCATACATGCCCATTATTACTTGAATAGTCCAAGAATATCCTCTTCATCTTGTGATTCGTTCTTTAGAGTTTTCTCAATGAAAGAATCTTTTCAAATGGATCCACTCCATCCCATTCATACAGTTTATTTTTTTTTGATAAGTTGTTTTTTTTTATGATTTATAGCCAATCTGTTAGATCTATGGCTCTTTGAAACTGTTTTGTTAACTGTATTTCGACCACCAAGGATAGAGTACGCATTGGCCTAGTTTACAGTTATTTTGTCATTTCTTACTCAATCTTCCTTTTTTTTCCTTTCTTTTTTGTATTTTATTGTGAGAGTAATAGACGATCAATGGATTGTTTAAGTTTTAGATGATTAGGTGCTTACTGGGAATGCTCGTTGGGTATTAATGTTAATAATGAAACCAATTTTGTCTATTCAGTAAGTATTAGTTTTCAAGAACAGTTCATCCATATATTATAGTATGAACAAACAAGGATCCACTTCCGTATGGATGAAGGCAAGATTCCATTCCTTACATAATTTACCTAATTGGCTAATAAACAATAATTAATGACTTGCAAACATGAAGCGTGTTTACATTTAATAACTTAGAACAGACGTTTGGAAACGGCCAACCAGTGTATTTGCCACCTAGTACAAATGTCACGTATACAATTGCCACCATAATATTTACTTTATTATTTCCGTATTCTTCAATAATAAATATTTATATACCTTATTGTTTACATATAATATTTATAATGCAATTTTTTAACACACAGCTTTTTTTTGAAGGGGGGGCAATGCACTTCGACCTTTCGATATGCCGCAGGCTGTTTGCCCACAGCATCCGAACACATGTCCCAAACTAACCATCCTTTCTACAAAACCTACATCAGGTTAAGATCCCTGAGGAGTCCTAATACCTTGACGGGCTCTAGAGAGGGTATATCCCCATCCTCCACCTAGTAGCTACCCAGTAACTTGAATCTTCTCTGAGTGGCGGCCTCGCAGTCTGTTAGGAGATGTAATGGAGTTTCCACCAGCTCCCCACAGAGTCTGCATGAGCTGTGACATTCCAAACCCAGCTTCATCAGGTGTTCTCTGAGTCGGTAATGCCCCATGAGGATCCGAAAGAAGCGGAGCTTGTTCTTACTGAAGCCGATGCAGACCTCTGATTTCCGTTGGTTATAATTTCCCAGGCAGATCTTGGCCTGCCGCAAACCGGGGAGGAAGTACCAGAGTTGAGATCTCTTCGCCTCCTCCTCCTTCCTATGTTCTTCTAAGAGAAACTTGTCGCTGACCCTACAAAAACGTTCCGACAATAAAAGCGGGGTCGCAGGGCTATCTCATTCCCTTCAATGCCAACATGGCCCGGCACCCACCAAAGGGTAACTTTATTCCTCCTGTTTTGGTTAATATATCGGTATTTTACATGTAATTTATATGTTATATTTAGTCAACGCCCAGTTGATAGGTCAACTGGTCCTTGACCACTACAAATTATGTATGTATGCATACATATTATGAATACAAATTATGTATGTATAATATGTATTTTATTGTATAATGATTTTTTTTTATTTTACCAAGAATTATTTATATTATAGAAAAGTGCAATCATCTAGGTTGAATTCAATTCCAAAACATGAGGAAGCAAGTAGATCCACTTAGCTATCATGATGAGCCCATTATGCTTCCCGAAATACATACATATATCCCTTACTAGATAGAGCTCTATCCCCATTAATAATTCAAGTACTAGAAGTCCTTTTCCACTACCTCACTATAGATAGAACATCAAGAGTTAGAAAGAAGATAAAAGATTAGAAGCTGTGGTTAACACCACGAACCTTCGTCAAAGATCAAAAAGACTATAAATCCACAGGAAAGGAAAAGTGAAGTGGAAAATTGAAAATTTTTCTTTCCCACTCTCGGCGGGAATTGGTTGACCACACAAAATACACACACATACAGTGCTTATGACGTTTTTCAGTAATTCAAAATGATGGTTTATGGGTCCATCAGCAGAAACTAACTTAAGATTAGGAATGAAATAGTTGAGTTAGTCAAAACTAAGAGATCTATATTATAATATTGTACGTAAATATTGTGGTAATGTCTTTTAAGGATGCAGGCCCATTCCATCGAACAGCTGTCTTCGTTTAGTTCATTCTTTCCATTCCCCCCACCCACAAAATAAGTTTCAGTGGGCGTTGCAAAATAAACGAAATTAACATTTTGCAAATATACTTAACGAAATAGACTATTAATTTTAGCTAAAATATTTTATTCAAAAATGTAAAAGTAAATTAAAAATAAATAAATAAAAATGTAAAAAAATAAATATAAAAGTAAATTTAAATAAATTTACCTAAAGAGAAAGTATATATATTTTTTAAAGGCAATTAAAGAACTATTTTGCAAAAACAAAAAAATAGATAATAAAATAATATCAGAAATAAATAGTACAATCACTCCCATTCCTGATATGTATAATATTTGCAGGACGTATATAATTCTGTGGTGATGGAAAATAATATTAGAAATGAAAAAAACATATTGGTGTTGATTTTTTTCTTCTTTTTTTCTTTTTTAACTCTTTGAAGTGTATTTTCATTAAATAAATTGAAACAATAATTCATTTATTTATATTTCCCAATTTTAAAATTTATTTTTTTGTTTTAATGTATTTTTAACAATAATAAAATTGTGTTTTTTTTAAAAAAATATGTGAAGCAAGATATATATTTAAAATATTAGAATAAGTTACCAATTATAAACACGGGTAGTTTGCAGCTACTAACCGCTGCGTTTCCTTCCATTTATTAATATACATCACTTTTTTTTTTATAGCATCACCCACTTTTATTTCCACCATTGTTGCAAATATATTAATATAAAAAAAAAATATTGATGATGACGATAATGATAAAAAAAAAGAAGAAGAGAGCATAAGAATTAAGCTTAGGTTAGTAGGTTGATAATTTCCCCTCACGATCGCTACATTTATGCTGGAGACAAATATGTAAAATTTGAATTTAAAAATATAATTGTACATTCCTGCCTCTTACCGTTCCATCAGTCTCTTTCCCATCCTAGGCAAAATATTAGAAAGAATATTCCTCCAACGTCTCCTATCTATTCTAGAGCCTCTTCAATTTATCCCCCACCATCAAATTTGAGTTTCGGAGTGGTCATTCCACTATCCAGCCGGCGCATCGTGTTGTAGATGCTATCGTCATTTCCCTTGAGTAGAAACAATATTGTGCCGGCGTCTTTTTGGACATTTCCAAAACATTTGACTGCGTCTGGCAAAACAGTCTCTTACAGAAACTCAAGGATATTCTACCAAGTGCCTATTACCTTATCTTGAAATCCTACCTGTCCAACCGTTCCTTATCAAGTCACCCAAGGATCTTCCATTTTTCTAACTTAGCCCATCCTAGCCAGTCTCAAGGCAACATCCTGGCACATATCCTTTATACTTTATATACTGCTGATATCCCCGAGCATCCTAACACAACCATTTATACTTATGCCGACGACACCGCAATCCTTTCCTCTCATAATGATCCCGTAATCGCTCAACGTTCCCTTCAAGCCCACCTCCAATCACTCGAGTCCTGGTTAACAAAATCCAGAATAAAAATTAACCCTAACAAATCCCATTATATTGTGTTCACCTCAAACAGAAAAGTTCTTCCTCCAGTTTTCCTATTCAGCACTCCTATCCCTCCGGCAGACCACGTTCGTTATCTTGGTATGTTCCTAGACAACCTAACACACACCAGACTTAAACGGACTTCCCTCAACAACCGCTTCAGACTACTTGCTAGACTCCTTGACAAGCGCTCCAAACTCACTCTACAGAATAAAAGACGACTCTATACTTCACTACTCGCACCCATCTGGATGTACGGACTAGAACTCTACGGAACCACAAAACGTACTAACCTCAACAGAATACAAACCCTGCAGTCCAAAATACTCCGACGCATAGTCGATGCTCCTTATTATGTTTCCAACCATACAATCCACACAGATCTGAAGATTCCTTTTGTCCAGGATTTAGCAAAGCTCCGATACAAGAAATTCCACAGCAGACTCCCCCTTCATCCCAATCCTCTCGCCCAAACCCTCTCCTCCACCACACTTCCAGGCAATCCTACAAGGCGATTGAAACGTCGTTGGCCCCGCGACCTTCTTGGTGACTAATGGTAGTTATCACTGGATAACTACCATTCATGACCGTCACGTCATTGTTCATACTTTTATTAGCCTATTTACTTGTTTCATATTTATTTATGTAATTGTAAATATTCAATAAACCAATAAAAAAATATATATAATTGTCATTTTGTATTTATTTTAGACAGTTGTGTGAGTGTTTCAAAACCAGACTTTTTTTCTTCTATAGTCTCTATAGTCGATAGCAAATGAAGAATTTCTCAAAAGGATAACTAGACGGCTAAAAGGAGTGGGATAGTAAAAGGAAGGGGCAAAAACCCGCGACATAAAAGAAGCCGCCCATCCAGTCAGCAGGATAAAGAGACAAGGAGTTAACAAACGTGAAAAAGAAGCGTGGGAACTAGATCGATAGTGTTTGCAAAAGGGAAATAAAGTTTCAAAAGTAGTGAAAGAAATTGCAAGTTTTTTAAAAAAAAAAAACCAACTGCATCAACAGAGTAGAAATGAAATCGAAAGAAAAATGAGGAGTTAATCTTCAAAAGGACCGCTACCAAACAACTACTTTGGGAATTTGTATTTCATATCGATCAAAACAGAAGCCTAGGATTTTATGTGGTACAAAACTCAATTCTAAATTAAACTGACATCAAAGAGTCTTTACTTTGGATATGTATATCATTTCAAAAAAAAAAATAGCTAAATAAGAACAAGATTCCCATTTACCTGCCCCAAAAGTAGACATTTTTCACTCATGAACAGTTTTATATTTCTGATTGGCACTGTTAAAGGAAATTTATAGCGCAAAGTTAGGAGAGGCGACCACCTTTTAAAAGCCCTATATTAAAATATAGGAAATATATTAAAGAGGTAATGCTTATAAAACATATGTCAACTACTATTATCTATAATATAAAACAAATGTTATTTTTCGAAATAAAGAAATTCTCATTTATTCCAGAAACAAAATACAAGTATACTAGACTTGGCCGTCTCTCCTGCTATGGTAGGATAGATGACGCACTATAAGTAGGAGAGATGCCGTACCTATCCTCTGTGAAGGAAATATGGCTGATCGACATGAAACTTGGTAAACACTATGCCTACGAGTCCAACATTAACTACAGCTTGGATATCTTTCATTTCAATTGCAATTAATATAGTACGTATATGAAAATTTACTAATGCGTTATGAAATTCAGGTATTCACAGATGATGCGTATAAATGTTCGTAGAACACAGAAGAACACACAAAATAGGCAATACTTCTGATCTCTCTACCCTTCGACCAACTTGCATGACGCCGCGTGGTGGAAAACAAGAGAAGTAAAGCCTGCGTCTTCTTCCCTTACACCCCGTCAACGCTACTTACTTTACTCTATTATGTTTTATTAACAAGAAATCGAAAACACGTATTTCATAATTCAAAAACCAAAAATCGAATTCCTATTTATTATGACTTTTTTTTTTCAACTTCTTAAAGAGAAGTTAATTATTCTGAGTATTATCATAACGTAATGTTTGCAGGGAAAAGGTAAATGTTAGAATACTTTATACAGTGAGAGCACAAAGTGACTATTTGCAATTCAACATAATATTATATCTATTTGGCTAATGTGAGTTGCTTGAAGAGTGAGTGATATGACTAAATAGAAATCTTGCTTGCTCTAGCGTGGTTAACTCTGATTTTTCAAGGTTGTGCTTGAGACTTGTTAACTCCTTTCGTTTGATGTTGAGGGCACTCACCAATTCTAGGTTTATCTGGCGAGCCCTCAGATGGTCGGCTTTTTATTCATTTTGTCCTACTACTAGAGAAATTTATTCTATGTGGGAGATTCGCTTTCAAAGTTGAAGGTTGGGATTGGGGTTGACTGAGGTAGGTAGGTAGGTGTGAGTGTAGGGATGGAGATAAGGATATGTACATCTTACACCATTCTGTGTAAGATGTGGGAAAATGAAAGAAGGAAGGAAAGAAGGCTGAATGATTTAAGAGAGATAGGGAGGGGTTCAATTGTAGGGCTTTAGTTGGTGAAGGGATTTGGGGCGTTGGAAGAGTTTGCGGATCAGGTTTTGGGGGAAAAGGAGAGGAGGGCTGATAGGTTAGGCTAGGTTAGGTTTGGTTAGGTACTTGAGGTTAAAGGGGAGGGGGAGGAATATCAAATATCTACCCCGTTATGGTAGGATGTTAGTTTAGTTGTGAATGAAATGCAGTGTGGACGGATATATTTAAGGATGGAAGGGGCAAATGTGGTTTTAAGGTTAGGAATGTACCTAGGTATTGAGTAAGTTGAGCGTGAGGATGCTAAATGGAAGTATTTATTACGTTATTGGGGTAAATCAGCGGGGTAGAAAGAGCCTTGGAGTATCGGTACGGTAACCTGTTACCATTCTAGGCCTTAGGCGGTCGCGGACCTGTTACCATTCTAGGCCTTAAAGTAGGGGACCGTTCTCTCTACAGACTGATACCAGGGATCGTGAGCCAGCCTGGCGGAGTTCAGTCTTCGCGCTCGCAAGTTGAGGAATGGCTTCGTGGTAGTCGAGGTTTCGCGATGATGATGGTAGTAGTCCCTTTCGTCATTCTACTGGTAGGAGGCTTGCTGGAGGTGTACCTACGGCACTAGTTTACTCTAGCACGTATAAATTTTACTCCTCAACATGTCAATGCTGAAGCTCATTTGTCAATCATTGTAATGGCTGTGATAGGGAAAAGTAATGCGTAGTGGATATGCGCTTGGAGGTTCTTGATTCAGCCTCGAAGGGGGGGGGGCTATTGAAACTATGGAGTCCAGCTTTTGATGGTGATTTAAGCTTTTGGCGAATATCATTGATTGGTTCCATTACACACACACAAATAGCCTTGAGCAAACGAATATGTTGCTGGCTTGGCATCCATAAGGACAACAAAAAAAGTGATAATTACTTACACTCTAACTCAAAGATGTCACATAATGAGTTCCATTATAGTATTAAGTAAGATTTTCTCTAATTTTTGAATTTAAGGAAAACAAACACTACTAATGACGTAGTCACAGTTGTTTATGTTAAATTATCTTAATAGTTGGAAGTTTTATTAAGTGGTTTGTTCCTATAAATGATGTGTAGTCTGTATGTAAAGAAGAAGACATAGGCTATCTAAAACCCATAAATATGATAAACACGATTCTAAAAGTGACGGATGTAGATGTGTAGCCTGAATGACTACAAAGCTATATCCACTTTTACGATCCTGTATTTTACGATAATGCATTTGGACACAACGTCCTTCTACGTCTTAGCTTTCCACAAAATCTTTCTCCAAAAACATTTTCCTGTGAAATGTTTCAAATAAAAATTTTTACATCTTTATTTAGTTACATAGTTTGAAGGAACTAGTTGAACAATCAGCGATTTCATCTGTGATAGACCGTTACATTTTGTATGAGTCATCGATTAGTTTTCAGATGGTTCGCCTATCTTCAGTTTTTCTAATAAACAATGCGATGTCACAGACTTGAATTAGTTCATACAGGATAGAATTAGTTCATATATTTACAGATTTTGTAGAAACTGAAAGCATAACTGATTTTGCCCTGTACAAGTTAGTGATGAAATCTTGCTGTTTACGAAGGTATCTAGAAGATAGACGAATACGGAAATATATGTCAAATCAAAGTTATACATCTTAAGTTTGCCGTTGAAATATTAAATTTAAACGAAATCATTAAAGCCGTTTTTGAGTAAATAAGAAAAAAGTGAAAAATTTTTCAGATAAAGTTATGGTACTTCCGATTAAAGTTGATTTTGAACTAAATTTTATTGTTGGATCGAAAACATAAATCATAAATCAGTGGTTCTCAAAGTGGGGCGCATCCCCTATGGGAGGCGCCGTAATTTTACAAGTGGGGCGCCAAATAAATGAACAACACAAATGTATCAGATATATTTTTGTATTAATTTAAAGTATAATTAAAACAAAAACAGTAAAATAAAACATTTCTAGGACATAGATCTAATGACTAATGTGTGCCTGTTTTGAAGTACACAGCCAGTCCAGGTTTGGTTTTATATTCGTGATAGTTACTATGAGCTCCCTTTTTATTTGAAGTTTGATTCTATGTTTAGATTTTAAAGCAGCTGCAGCAGAAAAACTAATTTCGCAAAAGAAGTGGGGAAAAGTAACAGTATCCGAAGCGCTTATATGATTTTTTTCCGGTCCCTGAGCTTGCGCTCACACCCGCCCAGTGAAGCCGTCGACCTCTGAAAGAGAAGGAAGAAATGAACGAAAGAAAAATTCCTCCCTTCCCCCCTTCCGCTACCCAACTCAAGTAAGCAAAACAGAAACGTGCTATCAAAAGGAACATGATACAACTACACATGCAAAAAACAAAACAGCAACAAAGCCCTAGCAGTACCCAACAACAACCCACAGATCCAAAAAGAAACAACAACAAACAGAATACTAGCAAAAGAATCACAAAAATAAAGTAAATAAAAACCTCAAGCAACCATACAATACCACGCAATAAAAACATCCACTCAAAACTTCGCACATAACCACACCAATAACGTATATCCTAACAAGGACCAGCAATTTCCCAAACATTACAACAAACGGAAAACTTAGAACTCCTAAAAAGAATAAAATAAAATAAATAATTAAGAAATAACCACCCAAACAAACCCTCCAAATTGCCCGAACTCCGCCTTGCAAGGCCCCACGACAATCGGCGCTCAAACGCCTCAACCGCAAACTCCCTTAAGACCTCATAGGCCGGGCCATTCTCCAATAACAAAGGAAGAAAATAGTTATTCAAGGTGAGAGGAAAACCCACTTTGCGCCATATAGAGGCTCTCTGATCATCGTACATGCCGCATGACCAAAGAACATGCTCCAAAGAAACGCTTTTATGTATCTTATATTATGCAAGGAGCGTAAAATGATTCAATTCGTGAAATTCATAAATGTATTTCATGAAAATTCGTGAAATACAAAAGATTGAGAATCGCTGTATTAAACTTTTTGAACTTTCTACAATTTTCCGTCTTTGAGTATCGCTGATCATACAAAAATCCTAACCAATTTTCACTTTCTCTTACTCCCTAGTAAGAGGAAGTATTGTTATCGTTATAAAATTTTTCGATATCGAGTTTTTCACCGAAAATGTCGTTTGAGGTCCCCTGAGTCCAAAAAAGTGGGTTTTTAGCAAATGGTCTGTGTGTGTGTGTGGTGTGTGTGTGTGTGTGTGTGTGTCTGTATGTGAACAGCGTAGCTCATTTTCCTAGGAGCCTCTACAGCTCACTGTTCGGTGATGGACAGTGTTGTCGTAGCGAGAGAACACTGTCCGGAGGCCGGCAGTGCACTGAGAAGGCTCCGGGCGCTAATGACCACAGATGTTGAAGCGCCTTAAATTAAAAAAAAACAAAACAGCGTAGCTCAAAAACGAAAAACCGTAGAATGTTGAAACTTGATATTCCGTTTAGATATGACCATGGCATTTGATAGTGGGTCATCTGTCAAAATTCCTCAACCGAAAGTACCACTTTACTTGTTTTTTTTTTTTTACTTTTTTTGCAATTTTCCTCAAAATGGCTCCGACGATTTTCTTTAAACTTGGTAGATCAACTACACATACAAAGAGTTACAACTTTTATTTGAAATATTTCTCAGCTAAAATTCATTTACCGGAAGTGTCCGGTAGTTTACTGGACAGTTTTTTTCAGTTTTCGATGAATTTCGTTAAATTTGGTTACACAAACTATAAAATTTGTCAATTATAATTTTTAGAACCGGAGTAAGTGAAAGTTGTGTGAGTGTTTCACACCAGATTTTTTTAAAATAATTTTTCTAAACTCCGAGTAGCTCAAAACTGTTTTACCTTAAAAAATTCAATTTATGAAAACGCCACTATCAAAATAATTACTGCTACAATAAACTGATCTTTAATTAAAAAAACAGTTTAAAACTTCTAAATTTTAATCATAGAATTAAATTTAAAAAAAAAATTGTATTATAAGAAAATATATAGTAATTAAATCATAAAATATATGGTGAGTAAAATAGGTAAGTTAAAAAGCTGGCATTGCTCCCAAATAACAACTATCGCGCACAATTTGAAAGACTTTTTATCTCAAATAGATCTCTGTAACAAATTGAGGTGGAGCTTCGCTACCTACATTTCCTTTTCTATTTCCGTCTCCCCCTTTTACTTTATAAAATCTCCTTTCTCTTGCCAAATCTTTGCTATCGAAGCTCCTTACTTAGTATTATAATACTCACAGGAGATGGACTAAAATACTAAAAGATTTCTACATTATACAAATATTTTAACAATTGAATTCCGGTTTATTTTGTATTTAATTAATTTAAGTATTTTTTTGATTTTTTATTTAGTTTCCAGAAAGCTTGGCTTAAAATCAATAATAAAAAAACGAAGTTTAATTATTAAAAAAAAAAAATTGAATAATAAATACTTATTTTTGCATTATTTATTTATTTAAACTTCTCGCTTTTCATTTCTAAAAATAAAATAATAAAAAAAAAAATCTGCTGTGAAACACTCACACAACTTTCTCTTACTCTCTTACGCCTGATCTAAAAATTAGAATTGACAAATGTTATAGTTTTGTGTACCAAATTTAACGAAATTCGTCAAAATAAAAAAAAAAAAAAAAAAAAAAACAGTTCAGTAAAAGCGCACTTCCGGTTTACTAATTTTCATAAAACTCGGAATTCTGGCTATAGTAGGAAATAGGAGGTCTTTGGCTCAGTAAACATGGCGGCCAAGGAGGAAGAAGATGTGTGATTGGTGGAAAGGAGGGTGGGTAGAATGGTTTTATGAAAAGGAGAGGACCCCTCTCTTCTACTCCCTCTCGCTCAAACGCTCTCTCTCTCTCAGTCGTTTTTCTGGTTCTCTTCTCTAGCTGTCTGGAGGAAGAAGAGGCGGGATGGGTGGGGGGAGGTTAGAATAATTGTATGAAAAGGAGAGGACCCCTCTCTTCTACTCCCTCTCGCTCAAACGCTCTCTCTCTCTGCAAAAAGTCGTTTACTATAATTAGTAATCAAAAGGTATAAAATTATGAATATTAGTGCACACACAATGTTTGTTACGTGACATCATCAGGGTTGGGTAAAATGTAGTATTTAAAACTACAATTAATAATCACAAAATATAAGATGATTACGTGCACATTTTTCAAAGTGCACATCTTCTTTTACATCCAACCAGGAAATACATTTCCTGTATTACTTTAGTACAATCAATACCATATAAGGTGATGTACAAGGAGATAACAATAAGGTGTTGGTAGTTTGTTACGTGACGAAGTCATAGTGGGGATAAAATGCAATATTTAAGATCGGACTTATTCTATCTTGGATAAAACTGCATCTGCAGCTGTACGACAATTTCCACAGTAAGTACTTTTATTTGGTACGTTGCTTTCTTAGATTTATACTGTATAACTTTTTTTTCCTTTTTTTTTTGGTAAAATTTACCTTTTTTTTTTCTTACTCCATTCATAGATGAACAATTTGAAAGCTGTTTTGAACTCCGTTTCACATGAAGCTACAAAATCGATAAAGGAACTAACGAAGTTTTAAAGATATCCTATAGATAAATTTGAATTGGTGGAAACCAGATTTGGGAAAAGCTATATTTTGACTTTGGTGGATGAAAATGGCCAATTTAATTGCTTCCTCCCCAAAAAGTATTCCGAGTGTATAGATAAAAAAATGATTCAAAATTATGAAAGTTTGTCAATTGTACTCATTTTCAAAGGGGTTGCGGCAAATAATGCATTTATTTTAGAATTTGATTAAGAGTTTGTTTTTGCTAAATTGTTTTTTTTAACCAGTAACTAGAGGGTTTTTTAAAAATTAAAAAAGTACCCCTTTGAAAAAATTAATTTTTTTGAAACTAAATTTTGGTAAATCTTATATATTGGCTTCAGTAGATTAATGAAATAAAATTAATTAAAGTTTTTTCATATAATGGATCAAGAACTACATTTGGAAAATTATTTATGCGTTAAAGTAAGAATGTGTATGACTGAAAATGAAGTTTTGTGCTTAGATTGCAGTCAGAATGTGCATTTAGACGACATTATTAACGTGAGAAGTACACATAACATGATTTATATTAGTAATATAATTAAAAATATACATTGCTCTGAATGTAATGAGAACCTCACACGAGTTAATAACGCAAAAAATTGCGATTGGTGTTCAGAGGAATTGTATTCTATGATAACACATAGAGCATTTCAAGAGGGCTACTCCATCGTAGTGAAACAATAGTTTTTTCTAGAGAACATATATGTCTGTATGATAATTTTGTAAGCTAAAATTACTATAATACGTTTAAATTTGTTGCAACAAATATAGTTCCTTTTAAAATCGAGTGAACTCCTACGTTACTGGTGCAAAAAACAAAACTTTTGCTGTATTTAGTTGCTTTATTTTTCTAATATTTAATTTTTTATTAACCTAAAGCCTTCATTCAATTGCATAAAAAAATTGTAGATCGCGTGATAAAGAAGGCTTGGCAATAATCTACCCCTTGCGCATTTATCTAATGTTTCAAAAGTTCATATAAGAATAATTTAAGCAATCACTAAAAAGTAAAATAAATAAAGCTCCTTTTTCCACCACTGCTGACATCACAGCTCTCATCATCATGGTTCATGTAAGTTTTACCATTATTATTACCTACATTACTGTATCAAAGTAAACTAAAAAAAAATAAAATAAAACAAAGCTTCTTTTTTATTTTTTCAGTGCAAAGAATGTAACATTAATTTTGAAAAGGCACATCAATTCAAAATACATAGAGCCTTAAACCATGGTGAGCGTACAAAATATGGGTGCACTTGTGGAAAAACATATTTTTATAAAAAAGATCTTCAAATTCATAAGAAGAAGTGTACAGCTCGAGGACGCTACCTGTAAGTAAATATATATATATTTATGAAGTTGTAATTATTTAAGTATTATTAATTTGTTTTCTTCTTAGGTGTAGGCATTGTCAATGTATACAACCCGATATACACAATGGCCGTTTACATGAAGCTGTCTGTGGAAGTAAAAGAGTAAGATTAGGGGAACCTTCCAGGAAGAGCTCTTGGCATTATCCACAGGGTTGAATAATATAACCCCGTATGAGACAGCTTTTCAGGGACGACTTGCATCATATTTTGTACGCTCACCAAGTTGTATGGATCTTCCAATATTTTTAGAAAGTGTACGTTCCAAAATTCTAGACATCATTCATCAAAGTGTGGTGACACACTCATCCATAAAATTTAATCTGTGGGTGGACTGCACTTTTGAAAATGTACATGGAGAAAAAATGGAAAAGGCCTTGAAAACAACTAACAAAGCAGTCTACCTAGCTGATGATGTCAACAGCTTTCTAGATGCAGCCTTTGCCAAATTAAAGAAAGAACTAGAAGAAGCGGCTATGACCAAGAGTGGCTGGTCACTGGTTTCAGTGGATGGGCTAAGAGTGAGGGTAAGCAAACACAACCCTTTAAAAGCTTCAACATATTTACCTTTGCCTAGGTGTATTGAAAGCAAAAAGGCATGTATAAATATAAAAAATTTTGATAATAAATGTTTTGTGTATGCCATACTCGCCAAATTTATTGATGGAAAAAATTCAGAACGACCAAATAAATACAAATCATTGGAAAATAAATATGATTTTTCGTGTGTAAATTTCCCGACCTCTCTTAAAGATGTTGACAAATTTGAATCTGTTAATAATATTTCCATCAATATATTTGGACTGGATGATAACAATGACGTGTATCCTCTAAAAGTGGTTTATAGAGAATTAGATGACCATCGCGATCTGTTACTACTATATTCAAATAACAATTACCACTATGTTTATATAAAAAATTTTAATAGACTTGTCAGTATGCAAATATCCAAACGTAAATCATCAAAATATATATGTAAAAGATGTTTCACCCATTTTGATGAACGTTATAATGGAGAATCTCGGTACCAAAACCATAAATTATTCTGTTGCGCACACAAACCTACGAGAGTTGAGTTACCAACAAAAAAACCATTTATTGAATTTGAACATGGCGGGTACATACAGAGGGTCCCCGTCGTAATTTACTTAGATTTTGAAAGTATATTGGAACCAGTGAGCACTTGTAACCCAAACCCCGATGATTCATTCACTATAAATACTCACCTACACACTCCAATGAGTTTCGGCTTGTACATAAAAATAAGTGATGAATTAGATATAATTGACCATAGTCTTCCTAAAGAACCATTTATATACAGAGGGCCTGATGCAGCTAAAAAATGCATTCTATACTTAAAGAGCATTGCAGAAGCTGTGGAGGATCTGTACAACATTAACATAGCTATGAAACCCCTAACCCCTGAAGAAGAAGAAAATTTCAACTGCGCCAATACTTGTTACATGTGTGATAGATTTTTTACTGATGAAAATGGAAAGGTAAAAGATCATTCACACATTTCAGGCGCTTATAGAGGCCCAGCACATAATAAATGTAATTTGCTGTGTAAAAAACTAAATTTTGTACCAGTATTCTGTCATAATCTTAGTGGTTATGACGCACATTTCTTAATTACCCAATTGGGTTATGATGATAAAGAGATATTCGTTATCCCCACTTCAGGGGAGCGGTATATCTCTTTTACAAAAAGTATTAGTGAAAACATGAAGTTAAGGTTTGTAGACACATTTCGATTTATGGCCTCTAGTTTGGACAATTTAGTGAAAAATCTTGCAAATTTAACAGAAACGTCAAAATTCTTCAGTCCGGATGTGATGCATCTGGTAACTAGGAAAGGTGTATTTCCCTACGAGTATATTTCATGTTGGGACAGGCTAGGAGATAGTTCATTACCCTCCAAAGAAATGTTTTATAGTAGCGTTAAGGGGGAGGATATAAGTGAAGACGATTATCAACACGCCCTCAACGTTTGGGATGCATTTTCATGCAAAACTCTAGGAGAATATAGTGATTTATATTTGAAAATTGATGTATTAATTCTCTCCGACATATTTGAACATTTTAGAACGGTAACTATTGGATCTCATAAACTTGACCCCGCTTATTACTTCACTTTACCAGGTTTGTCTTGGGATGCAATGTTGCGGCTAACTCAGTGTAAATTAGAGCTCCTCACTGAATATGACCAAATTTTGATGATTGAGAGAGGGGTAAGGGGTGGAATCTGTCAGGTATCACGCAGATTTGCCGAGGCTAATAATCATTTCATGGATGATTATAATCCTTCGTTACCATCCACTTTTATAGCATACCAAGATTGCAACAATCTATACGGTTTTGCAATGAATAACTTCCTCCCTTATGGTGATTTCAAATGGGTTGAACCGGGCAGTTTGAATCTAGATTGTTTAGGGGAATGTGATGAAACTGGATATATATTAGACGTTGATATCGAGTATCCACCTGAACTCCATAATAGTCATAATGATTTGCCATTCTTAGCTGAAAATATTTCAGTAGAAGGTGAAACTAAATTAATACCACACTTTAGACCTCGCAAAAACTATGTATGTCATTACATGATATTAAAACAGGCTTTAGCACATGGTTTAAAATTAATACGAATCAATAAAGTTTTGCAATTCAAACAGTCGGCATGGTTAGCAACATATATACAGCATAACACCGAACTACGTAAGAAAGCTACAAATCAATTTGAAAAGGACTTATACAAATTGTTTAATAATTCAGTTTTTGGTAAAACTATGGAAAATGTGCGTAATAGAATTTCTATCAAACTTGTGTCAAATCCATTGAAGTTAGAAAAATTAACAGCTCGACCTGACTGTCTAGATTATGTTATATATAACAAATCTCTGGCAGCTATACATTTAGCCAAGAATAGCATTCTGTTTAATAAACCTATTTACACAGGTCTTTGCGTTTTGGAATTATCAAAATTACATTTATACTGGTACCATTATAATGTGATGCGTCCATATTTTGGGGCTGATAGGTTGCAGTTGTGTTATATGGACACTGATTCATTCATTTATCTAATTAAAACAGATAATTTATTTAATGATTTACTGCGGATGCGAAATTATTTAGATCTGTCTAACTATCCCTCATCAGGCCACCCATTGATCCAAATCTTATGTCAGGAATTCAATATGGCATCATGTGATATCATTACTGAATTACAAAAGAATAAAGCAGCTGTAGGTAAATTTAAGGATGAAGCCGCGGGGGTAATAATAACAGAGTTTATTGGACTCCGCCCGAAAATGTATTCGCTACGACTGGGAGGTTCCAAAATAATAAAAAAGGCAAAAGGGGTAAAAAAACCTGTTCTAAAACATTCCATAACATTTGATGATTATGTTGCTTGCTTACTGACAAACGAAGCAATTAGGCATTCAATGGTTATGTTTAGAAGTAAGCAGCACGTCATGATGACTGTACAACAGAATAAAGTAAGTTTATGTCCTCTAGATAATAAAAGGTATATAATTGATTCAATTACTACTCGGGCTCTGGGGCATTTTTTAAATGAATAGAAACAGCTAATGTAACTATCTATGATTATGTTATAATTTATTTGTGTGATATTGATGACATGTATTTTAGTTTTGAGCTAATAATGTATAGAAAATAATTTCTATATACCCTTTTTTGTTTTATATGTAGTGCTTGTAATCATATTAATAAAATATTAATTCACCCTTATATTATTATATTGTAATAATTCAAAAAATAAAAATTATGTTCTTTACTAATATGTATAAAAATTTTACCTCCACTCATTAAGTAGAGGGGGTAATTTTAAAAAAAATAAAACTTTAAAAATAATAATTGTGCCTTAATTATTGACCTATATATCTGGTTTTAGGAGAAATAATAATACAAGAAATAATTTTAAAAAAAAGAGTTTTATTTAATTCCATGTTTTTTACACCAAGTACAGTTATCATAATGTAATTTACAAGGACATTCTTTTATTACTTCTTCTAAAAGTATCATTCCACAGTACACACACTGAAGACATTTATTTCTTATTTGGATAAACCCATTAAAAGCCAGCAACTCCGGGCTCAGTGGTAGTTTATAGGAGGTTCTAAAAGTATTCCCCCTAACACTAGCGTTGGTAAAATCTACCTTGGAAGAGTTCTGAAGTATCCAATTAGCTAACATTCGACCAAACTGTAGAGCACAATTGTATTTAGAATCAGCGTGATAGTTACACTTGTTGAAGTGATGATATAGAGATAGATGTTTTATACTGGGGCAGCCAAAATCTTGAAGATTAAACACAGTCTTTCCAATTATATTACCCAAGAATTTACATTTTTCATCTCCTTTTGCAAATAGGTAAGTATAATTGACGGTTGCAGTCTTCAAAATACCATCAAATTCAGAATAGTCAATATCACCAGCCCCCCATCCAATTCCATGAAGGTTTCTGTATACCCATCTATTGGGTGATGAGTCTGGATTTCCATAAGATGGGGGTTTGAATATCCAGTGCTTCTCTATATCATTAAAGTCAACAATTGCCAGCTCCTTTACGATAAATGTGTGATCAAAACTTTGATAGCCTTGTATATCTATCACTACAGCACACATGATGGACTGTAAATATCTCCTTTACAATACTTTAATTTATATCAACTCCACCCCACCACATCACCAATTATATTCTTCTGACGATGCCAGATAAAGGGCTATATTCCACGAGGCTGTCATGTAAAATTAAGGCATATGCTGTGGTATTAGCCTTGAAAGCTTCAGTACATTCTATCTCTAACCTAATGTCAACAGAAGATGATCTTATGGCTTCCGATTGACGAGAACAGTCTATTACAATAATAGGTGCATAATCTTTAAAATGATTTTTAGACATAAGAGGTTGGTTTGCTTTTCCATAGTAACTATGTTGAAAATTTTGATACATATAATACAGAAAACTGAAATAATTCTTGGAAAAATTTACATTTAAGTCGTCATAAGGATAGATCTCTGAATTTAGGTGTAGTTTAACATTAGTAATGTTGTTTTGATCGAAAATTGATGGATCTGCTAGTTTGTTATCTTTTCTGTTGGTTTGAAATGCAATTATCACATAACGGGGTTTTTCCAAATTTGTTGTAGTTTTCAATGTCCATGTATGCTTAGTTGTAGCAGGTAGGGTTGGATATTCGATAAGATCCCATGATCGAAATGCCATGTGTATGGTCTTCCCCTTATTGATAACATTCAAGAACTTCAGTTTTTGTTGATCAGACACTTTTACATATGGGATTCTCCATTGCACGGATTTAAGTTTAACAGAAGCGTTAACTGCTGCTCCAACGGTGAAAATAGAATCATTATCACTTCTACTTCTATGCAATATTAATTCATGTTTCCCTTGTAGTATTATTCTATTGTAATCTTCAAAGAAGCCCATAACTGTGTCTAGTGGAATGCAGCAATCAAAATTACCATCATCATCAATAAGCTTGACATCTGTATTAGGAGACATCCAACCGGCAATTTCCAGTGCTTTAACTTTATCACTGTTGAAAGATACGTAACCTTTAAGGGTGCTGACAATTCCTGGGTTACGGACGTGGTCAACTAAAACTCCATTTAACTGATATTTGATTTCATCAAAGAGAAACATAAAAGCATTCCTCACTAATCTCACATCTAAACTTGCTGAAGATTCTTCTTTTTCTACTTTTCCTTGAATATAAAGAAAACTCTTTGATGGAACTGTAAAAATGTCTTGTTGTTGTACTGAAATAATTATCTCATCCGAATTGTTCAGCGATTGTGTATAAGGTTGGTGTGTGTGATATTCATAATTGGTTATCCTCTCTTCGAAAATCACCCCATCACTTACATTTAATACTTCTTCCATTGTGGTTTAACTAAAAGCCCTATTTGTTGTAGAAAGTAAACGTTTGAAGGTGTTAACACTCTGTGGGGGGAACGTTGAATACTGGATGGTTTAACTCCAGTGTTACTGCTTTTATACCTTTTAAAATCAATACCCATTTTTCTTCAAATGTAATCGAATAGTAATTACTTCTTCACAAAAGTTCACCAGATTATTATCTTGATCTGTAAGAGACAGCGTAATATTATCAATTCTCTCACCAATGACTGGAAAATAAATGACTGGTGCAGGTTCATGTACCAATTTATAACCTGGTGGGACTGTAGGAGAAAACTCATATACCGTATGACCAGGTTTGCCATTTCTATATGAACCTGCAGCTATATTGCAATTTACAGCAATTGTATTTACACCGTGAATTTTTACAAGCTCATCTGATTTATGAGTAATGTTTGCCTCCAACACTTTATGTTGAGTAAATCCTAGTAAAGGACCAATTGAATACTCTTTGTTGAAATCAACAGGTTGTGTACACTTGAACTCAATTTTCAAAGTATTAACATTTCCTTTCATTTTAATTGAATCAGGTGATTCCTTGTTTCTTTTTAGATAATCTGCTATAGCTTCAACCTCATAGTTCCCAGTAGGAATACTAATCACTCTGTCACCATAATAAAATTTATTGTTTACATTTTCAATTATATTTGGAATTGAGTTATAAGATTGGAAGCTAAGTAAGCCAATCTTATAGTCAGCTCCGTCCAGTAAACTAATTGGTGGAAATATATCAGCGCTAAGGATGCTGGATGTACCTGTTAAGGTAAAAGTGTAAGACATGACTAATGTCCGCAAACTTTGTTATGCATTATTATAGAGAAATTCTAAACATAAATGTCCACAGTAAGGCGTATTCCAGTCTTGATATCTTTCACGATTGTACATGATTTCACAGTTGTTAAAATAACTTAATATTTCTAATGGTGGTCTAAGATTCCCAAATGGATCAAAATACATAACCTGATTACCTTTTTTAATATACGCTACCCAGTGAGTTCCAACATTGTACGCTGAATCTAGATTTACAACAGCACATTCTTCAGCTTTAGGAAATTTTGGTAGCGTGTCACGCATATATACACCCCTAAAGTGTGGAACATTTTTAGCATATTTCATTAATTCTATGTTTGTGAGTGCTCTGTTAGGAAGTAGTCAGTGTTTTTTTCTAATGTAAAGTCCATATCCTTTTTTATATGGTTTAAGATAAAATCCTTGACCAATTTGCTGCTCTTCCATTTTTCTATTATGTCTTCTCATTTCTTCTAACTGATCCCTTGCAACTTGGGTGTCCTTTACTGCCTTTGCTATTGCTGATGCTCCACCAGCTAAACTTCCTAATGCAGATAATCCCGCAAATAATGGGACTATAAACGGAAGAATTCCACCAGTTCTTGGTATTGGTAAAACTCTCGGTATTTTCGATGGTTTTGAATTTTTTAAATAAATTTTTGCCTTTCTTAGAGCCTTCTTTGATGCACCACTAATCGATAAAGGTGAAGTCACACGTGCTGCTTTTATAACATCTTTAATAGTTTTTTTTACCTTTTTCCCCCCACCACCCAATTTCACTTTAGCTTTCATTGCGTTTGTAACTGCCCAGGCTGATGCCTTCTCACCAAAAGATGCGTCACTAGCCTTTGTTCTTTGCCAAGCTTTATCAGCGAGTATAAGGTCAGCCTTATGCCGTGAATCTAGATCTCTGTGTTGAGAGTATGCAATGTCGTGCTCCCTACAGGCTTCGTCCAAAGGATTAACGCCTCTATCACCTCGTTTTAATCTTTCTTGTAATTTAGTTCCTGGACCGCAAAATCTATAACCGGGTATGTGCACTTCAAAAGGTAGTTTGTTAATCACTGAATTTATAAGACCTCTTCCAACAGTTTTTCTTCTCATAATGATGGCATTAGTGGGATCTGAAACTATATATATATATCACCCCCCCTTACCAAACATGTTCAATATGCGTTTAGAGAAGCAAAACGAAAGTTTACCTATCTGCAATCTCCTGAATAATTCAATTGGTGACCATGTGAAAATTAATCGTCATGGAGCATTACTGCCTGATAATATCCGAGCACTTATTTGCGGAAGTTCAGGCTCTGGTAAAACCAATCTTATGGCTTGTTTGCTTTTACAACCAAATGGGCTGAAATTCACACACATATACATATGCAGTCAGTCGCTTCAACAAGAGAAATAGTTATATTTAGAAGAGACTTTTAAACTAGTTCCAGAAATAGGATTCCATACAGTAAACACCACTCAACAAATAATTACTCCTGATAACGCAGAACCAAACTCTGTCATAGTATTTGATGATATTTCAATGGATGAGCAAGAAAATATTAGGAAATATTTTAGTATGGGCCGTCACAAGAACATTGACTGCTTCTATCTTTGCCAAAGTTATGCCAGGATCCCTAAACATCTTATTCGTGACAACGCCAACTTTATCTTATTGTTCAAACAGGATGATTTAAATTTAAAACATGTTTACAGTGATCATATAAGTTCTCCCAACGTACCATTTGATAAATTTAAACAAATGTGTTATATATGCTGGGAGGAACCGCATGGATTTATACTCTGGACAAAACAAGAGATTCTAACAATGGTAGGTTTCGGAAGGGTTTGGACACATTTATCTATATATAAGTTGGTAGTAGAATAGTTTTCTCATTCCGTTATGGATCCCAAGGTTACTAAACAACTTATTGAAACTTCTAAATCTCTACGCAACAAATTCAAAAGTATGAAGCGTGGACTTCAATCATCTCAGGAAGAACTAGAAAAGAGTTTGAAACCTATAACAGAACCACTACAAGAGCTGATTCAACAGGGAAAACGGGTAAAACAAGATTATCTACCTCTGAAAGTGAAAAAGGAGGGTTCAACTGCAATGGAGTCACTGGTTAAACCTTCTACTAAAGATGTTTCAACAGAAACAGAATCTCTAATTAAAGAACCTTTACACTCACCAATTAAAGCTTCTACTCCTGTGCACCTAAAAAGGTATACTGCCCCAATAAAACAAGAAGAAACGTTTGAAAATGTAGAAGAGATCACTCCTTTAGAGTACGTAAGAAAAATTGATAAACAGGAATTGGAGAAAACTTTAAGGGGGGAAGAAGATATTGGCTCTTTAATAGAACCATATTTACTGAAAATAATTAGTGCCGATCCTAGAGATTTTGATGATAGATATGGAATTAGAATCCTACCAAAAGGTGGGATGACCATTGGAAATGCTCAGGTAACCATAGCTGGTGATGATATTAATGTAAATGGAAAATGGTATGAAGGTACACCAGGTTTGTTACAATTGTTATTTTTAAAACAACCGACAGAATATTCAGAAAATGATTTAGACAGTTATAAAGACATTTTAATTAGAAGTAATGCGCATAAGCGACAGTTTAGTGAAGAAAAAGGAATGAGTTCCAGCAGAGGATGGAAATACAGAAATATCATCGCTCCTCTTTTCAAGCCCCCCTCCAAATCACCGGAACAAATTTCAATACAAACTAGGTATACTCCACCAGCAACTGCTTCAAACAGACAAACACCTCTGACTTTGATTGCAACAAGACCTGGTAAATACCCGCTAAGATCGAGGGAAACAATTGGTAAAGGCATGTGGGAAGGTCAAAGTATTTATGAATATTGGGATGATCCCAACGAACTGGTAGATCGACTTAGGCTACTATATGCTTCAACCAGTGCAGGTCATACAGGACATGAAAATGAAATTCAATCCGTAATTGAAGAGCTGAGAGAGGCTAATATTATTTATTAAACTGGTATGGTATGGGGAATTGTTCATTGCTAGCTTAACCACCACAGAATAACATGCCTGTTGACAAGTTTGGTAGATCATTACCCCAAATCAAGAAAGTATTTCATGCAAGTGATGATGAAGATGGTGATTATATTGATTTTGAAAATAAACGGTTAGTGGGAGTGAGTGATCCTTTAAGTGGTTCCGATGCTGTAAATAAGAGATATCTGGAAAAGTATGTTACTACAAAAAATGAATTTATTACTAAAACCTACTTGGAAAGTTATATAGATCAGTTAGATTTGGTAAGCAAGTTGTACCTTCAGAACTATCTAGATGAACATTACATAACAAAAAATTATCTTTTACAAACATATGATCAGGCTAGAAAACTAGTGACTCAGAATTATGTAAATCGTTTATTTGAAACAATAAAAAACAGACTGAGTGCATTGAATCCGAATATTCCTTTAACAGCCCATCAACTTAAAACAATTTTCGATTAAGTTTTTAAGGGTTGTGGTTAAATATAAGATTTAATCTTTAGAAATAAAGATCAGATGTGAGAGATTCCGTAAAGGATAAAGTACCAAAAACTATGTCCTTCAAGGAGGCTGTAGTTGCTGAACTTCATAGGCCAGCACGTTCACGCTACCCTCGAAGACGTACATTGCTCAAAGGTGTTGATGACTTATGGCAGGCTGATTTAATGGAAATGATACCATATGCTCGCCAAAATAATGGTTACAAATACATATTAGCAGTGATTGATTGTTTTTCAAAATACGCCTGGGTGAAACCTGTTAAATCCAAAGGCGCTCAAGATAACACTCAAGCTATGGAAAGTATTTTTAATTCAGCTGGAAGAGTACCAAAAAATATTCAGACTGATAATGGAAAAGAATTCTACAATGTTTCCTACAAGAAGCTCATGAAAAAGCACAACATAAATCATTACAGTACTTACAGCCAAATTAAAAGTTCAATTGTTGAAAGATTTAATAGAACCTTTAAATCTATGATGTATCGATTGTTTAGTCTTCAAGGTAACTACAATTATACAAAACATTTATCAGATCTCATAAATAGCTACAACAACAAAGTACACCGTACGGTGGGTATGACACCATCAGAAGTAAATTCTGATAACGAAGAATTCTTACTAGCTAATGTTTACTCTTCCAAAGTAAAACGAAAAGATAAACAGCGATTTAATAAAGGTGACTATGTACGAATTTCGAAAAGAAGAACTCTATTTAGCAGAGGATATACACCCAATTGGAGTACTGAAATATTTAAAATTAAAAATGTTCGTGAAACTATTCCATATACTTACTGTTGGAAGATTTGACAGGACAGCCTATTCAAGGAGCATTTTATACCCAAGAACTGCAGAAAACTAAATATAAAGATGTATATCTTGTAGAAAAAATATTAAAACGGAAAAATGATAAGCTTTATGTACGATGGTTGGGCTTTAAAAAGCCTACTTGGATAAGAACAGAAAACTTAATAAATTAATAATTTCTTTGTGTATGTGATTTTTTTTATGATTTCCTTCTTAACTATTCTAACAATTAACAATTTTTTTAAACTAGAGGTTTAAATAAATATAAAACTTGCGTTGTTGAGTAAAATTGTTTATTTTTTTTGATAATATGGAAACAATGTATTAGGAGTACAAAGTTTTGACAGATAATTTAACTGAAAAGTTACATCTTCAAACAGGCTTTGAAGTTTTAAGTATTCATTTCTAAGCAGGTTGATCTTGGTAGGTTGAAAACTTAGAAGATCCTCCAACCAAGTTGCTTTTCCCTGGATGGAAATCACTTTGTATGTAAACTTAAGAAAATATATTGTTGCATTCTTAAGGTTAATTTCATTTGGAGGAATTGCTTGTTTTCCGTTGAAGAAGTCATTGAAAGTCTGCATGTTTGACTCCAGAGTCAGCCAGTCTTCAACATGTAGATAAATAACATCTTTTCTCGACCTCACCGCTACCAGAGGCACATAATCTTGGGAGATACCAGTTATTAATACCTTAGAGTGGTTTTTGTTGAGTGGAAAACTTGTAGTCAGTTGTAGACCCATTTCACATCTAGCCATGCTTGTGTGCAACTGATTCAAAAAAAGTTCACATCACTTGAAGTTTAAAGATCCCCACTTATCACCAGACCATTTAAATTATTATCAATATCCTTGGACAAGAATGATATGAGTACACAATGACATGTATCTGGCCCCATCTGTTGGTCAGGGTTCGACCAAACGCATTGTTTAAAATGTTTGTTAGGTGCTCTTTCAATGAATTCAGCAGCATATTTTTCCATTTTCAATAATTTTCTATTTAAGTCAATAAATCTTTGAGCTAATTCAATGTTGTGAAGATTAATAGTAGATAATTTCGATATAAACTTTTGATAATTTTCACTATTTACAATATCCATCCAACGATCTGCCATTGTTGTGTCTCCGTCACACTGTGAGCATTAAATGAAATAAAAAAACAATTTTGGTTTGTAATATAGTAGTAAAAGACTATCAGCTTTTTAGTGCATAAAGGTTGATGTACAGATATAAAATGTTTATTTTAAATATGCAAGTCAACTGTTATTTATTTATTTTAATAAATAGACATGATGTGCAGATAGCTAGAGAAATAGTGTAAAGAGAACCAGAAAATATTGCATTTTATCCCCACTATGACTTCGTCACGTAACAAACTACCAACACCTTATTGTTATCTCCTTGTACATCACCTTATATGGTATTGATTGTACTAAAGTAATACAGGAAATGTATTTCCTTGTTGGATGTAAAAGAAGATGTGCACTTTGGAAAATGTGCACGTAATCATCTTATATTTTGTGATTATTAATTGTAGTTTTAAATACTACATTTTACCCAACCCTGATGATGTCAAGTAACAAACATTGTATGTGCACTAATATTCATAATTTTATACCTTTTGATTACTAATTATAGTAAACGACTTTTTGCAGAGAGAGAGAGAGCGTTTGAGCGAGAGGGAGTAGAAGAGAGGGGTCCTCTCCTTTTCATACAATTATTCTAACCTCCCCCCCCCATCCCGCCTCTTCTTCCTCCAGACAGCTAGAGAAGAGAACCAGAAAAACGACTGAGAGAGAGAGAGCGTTTGAGCGAGAGGGAGTAGAAGAGAGGGGTCCTCTCCTTTTCATAAAACCATTCTACCCACCCTCCTTTCCACCAATCACACATCTTCTTCCCCCTTGGCCGCCATGTTTACTGAGCCAAAGACCTCCTATTTACCCTACTGGCTATCTATTTATTTCTAATTAATTTTGTATGGATGATCAAATTGTATAATCAACTGTGATACCAATTTAGAGAAAGCTGTAACCCCACTCCCTCCCCTAAAACTGCCGTTAAATGAATTTTCCCAGAGAAATGTTTTAAATAAAAGTTGT